>CDFC01062716.1:45901-63194 GCA_000826385.1 Acanthamoeba rhysodes | reverse complement strand
GCATTGAGCTTACTCCTCGTGCCCAGCTGCCTCATATCACCAAGAGGATCTTGCTCCAGGCCTTCCTGCTCCATCAGCAGAGTGCACGTGCTTCAACCCACTCCCAGGGCTCATCCTCTACTTCAACCTGAGACCCCTATCCCACACATGTGACAACTCACCACACCACACACATGCCCCCCCAAGATAAAATGCTCTTTCTCTCTCCATGCCAATGCTGTGCAAGCATACCACTCCTTGCTCACTGGTATTATACCATTCCCATCATCATGGTATCATGGGCAGCTGCTTGATGATACCATGATGATGGTATCATCAAACTGCACTTTTTACCTTAGTTCAGTACCCCCCCCCCAAAATGAAAGTTTCATTTTTGTTTGGGCTTGTGTTATGAGTAGAGGAGAAGTGGATGAAGTTGGAGTAGAGGGCAAGGACGAGGGAGATAGTTGAGGGTCAGCTTTGTAGAGAAGGTGGGGTAGGGAGAAATATTATACCTTTTTCAGAGATTTTGCCAACATCTGCAAAAGGTTCCAGGCAATGGTGGAAGTCACAGTCCTGCAGCAGCCATGGCATGGTCGCCATGGTTGGTCCGGGTGGCTGTGGTGGTGGTCAAGGAGGGCAAGTGTTGTGTTGCTTGTTGCAGAGCAAGAGGAAGAAGAGGGTGGCAGGAAGGAGGCTGTCAAAGAGGAATGGCAAGGAGGTGGTTTGGCAGGTTCAGACTGAGGGTGTTGCTGGTGGTGCTCATGTTCTCCACCACGGAAGTTCTGCTGGCTCTCTTTGGGCGGATGGGGCCCAGCATCAAAGATTGGACATTGATGTCCTGGTCTACACAAGACACAACACTGCAGAACCACAGCATTTGCAACTTTGAACCCCCATTCATCAGCCAGCAACGCAGCACTTGTGGCACCGCCCAATGCCACCTTTTTGCAGCGCTGGTGGGCCAAGTACAGGACCTTCAACAACACCAAGTGGGACATCTACTCATGCAAGGTGTTGCGCCAGCTGGCAGAGCAGCATCCAGACGAGGCCAAGAGGCACTCGCTCTCTATGTAAACATGATCAATTTTAATGTGAAGGAGAGGGCAGGTATTGCCATCAATCTCTATTGGCGTTTTACTGAGTGGAGTGACACTCTAGAGCTGGTGGTACACCTGCCTGTCTGATGGGTGACTGCACCGTGACTCCAGGCAGGCAGGATGAGGTACCTGCAAGTTCAAGGTTGCTCCTGCACTCCTGCATTTGGGTGATGATGGTGCTGGTTGTGACCTCACAGACAAGGGCCTGTGGTGTATCAAGCAACACTCTTTGTGTGCAAGAGCAGGGATCTGCTGATGGTGTTGGCCCAACATGAGGTATGGGAGCACTTATAATTAACATTATTTATTGCTCTCTGAAACAAGGTGCATGTAAACACTGTGTCCAGAAAAAGGTGCCAGTGGCACCTTTTGTTAAGTAAAATCAGTACAAGTGATACCTGTGTATGTGCAGCAAAAGCAGTACTTTTGTGAACATTGTGTGAGTGGTTTTGGCAAAATATGTACAGGGAGCAGCAAAACAGGGAAAAATGGTGTAGGTCATGGTAAAAGCAGATGGGGGCAATGAAAAAATTTAAAGGCATGGAAGGTAAGGAGCCAGTTGATGAGAGAGGAGATGTTGCCCTCTGCTATAGGGGTAGAGGAGAGACAGACAAAGTGGAGCTTCCCAATCCTTCTCCCCACCCCATCACATCACCCACCACTCCAGAGTGGAGAATCCCACTTACTAGCTGTAGAGGCTGATGTGAAATTAGACAAACTGATGCGCATTGGGAAAAAAGTTGACAAATAAAAAACTGATGCACAGCAGGAAAAGAGTCAACAAATAAAAAACCACTGTGCATCAGGAAAACAAGTCGACAAATAAAAAACCCAAGGCGCATCCTTGAGGCTGAGCTTAGTGAGTGGGCAAACTAATTTTGCTCACACATTGTGGGAGTTGTGGCAACCACATAAAGTTGTTCTTCAAAGCACAGGCCCACAAGCAGCATTAAGGTGAGTTTTTCATACCCAAGGTTGGAGGTAAAATTTGACTGGCCAGAAATGGATTTTTTAAATTGGTTTTAAATGCATTTTCGGTACCCAAATTGGAAAACTCACCCTAAAGGGCGTCTGGGTCTGCGTTCTCCAGCTCGAAGTTGACCTGGCCGATTTTGAGACTCCGATTGATCTGGTACGCCTTGTAGGCCGAGATCCCCTTGAACAGGGCGATGGCCGCCACCACACCAACCATCAGCAGCACAACCCCACCTGCAGAAAGCAGTCACGCATCAGAAAAACAAGCTCACGATCATCTGCGCAAGAGGAAAATGATGATGAAAGCTCAAGAGTACCTCCAAGCCCGCCGCCGATGGCTGCGTAGGTGGTCGCCGATTCATCGTCCGAGCTGCTGCGCTGTTCGCTCCGGGAGCAGTCAGGTCCGCCCCAGTAGGGCATGCACTCGCACACCGGCGGGTTCGTTGCGTCGCTGCACTTCCCGTTGCCCGAGCAGTCGCCCGGACAGATCGCTGTGTGCCATGTGTGCGTGTGCGTGTGGTGTCATGAGTCCGACGGGATCACCGCTCAGTTCACTTGCGGATGCGGGCTGGGGGCGGGCTGGGGTACGAGTGGCGCAGTCGGGGCCGGTCCAGTTGTCTTGGCATCGGCACTCGGCCGGCTCCACGCTCGAGTCGCACTCGCCGCGCCCGTTGCAGTTCTCCTTGGCGCCGGGGCACCGCACCACCGAGCAGTCGGCCCCGCGCCATCCGTCGGCGCACTCGCACGTCCCATTCACGCACGTCCCCTGCGCACTGTTGGTACACTCGGCGGGGTAGCCCGGGCACGCCGGCTCATCTGAGAACACACCATCAGTGCATTGCCAGCAAGTGGGGAGGTCGGGGGCGGGGCGCACAGGCGGAACACGAGTTGCCGTAGAAGAAGGCGTCGCACATGCACGCCGGGCTGGCAAGATCGGTCGAACACACGCCGTGGCCCGAGCACTCGGTTTCTTCATCGCCAGCCGCGCACAGCGCTGAATCGACGCACACATAGTTAGTTGCTCGGTATGCCCTACTGCAGAAGTCAGAAGCGGTACGAGTGGCGCAATCGTTGAGCGGACCGGCCAGCCAGCCCGACCGACATTGGCACGCCGGACTGCCGCCGGCACCAGTCATCGAGCACGCGCCATGGCCAGAGCACTCGGGGAACACGCGGAAGTCGTTCCCAGACAGGCAGTACGCTGAGTCCAGTCATGGTGAGGCGGTGTGACGACAAAACAGAGAGGAAAGGGGTGGGGTACGAGTATTGCAGTCCGCGCCGCGCCAATCGGCTTCGCAAGAGGTGCAGTACTGGGCCGTGGCGTTGCCAGCGCATGCGACGCAATGTGGGGTCACCCCGGTGGTGCAGTCGGTGAGGGCCACAGAGCAGTTGGGTCCCGTCCACCCGGCGGAGCACACGCAGCGCGGCGGGTCGAGACCCACGTCAACGCACTTGCCGTGACCCGAGCACTGCACACCATCCACCGCACACGCAGCTGCACCGCACACACGCAAAGATTGGTTCAATCTCTCACGAACTGCACCAGACCTCATCACGTCATGTACGGGCAGATTGATACCTTGGGAGCAGTCGGGGACAGTCCAGCCGGGGGCGCACTGGCACTGGACCGTGTCCATCGCGCCCTCCGTCACCACCACGCATTCTCCGTGGTGGTTGCAGTCCGGCGAGCTTTTCATGTAATCATGTCAATGCAGGGCTATTGGTTGGTCTCGTGTGTGTGCTGGTTGCTGGTAGGGAAGGTACCCGGGACAATCGGCGTGCGAGCAATCGGCGCCGCGCCAGCCTTCAGCGCACGAGCACTCGCCCGACGTGCGGTTGCACGACCCTCGGCCCGAACACTCGTTCCCGCCTCGGCCTGGACACATGGAGTTTCCTGCACACATGCACCACCACGGATCACATTGTCAGGCTGCTTCAATCCCAGAGGGCGACAACAATGCGGCACCACGTACTGACGGAGCAGTCGAGATCGGGTCCGAGCGCCCAGCCAGGGAGGCACTGGCAATGGGGCAGGCCAGAGTCGGCCGCCGTGCACACGCCGTTGTCGGGGCTCGTGCAGTTGTTGCTGCACACAGGCACTGCACCCATTGACTGACCATCAGTGCTCGGCCGGGCAGTGTGGTGCGTTCGTTGAGGGGGGGAGGGGGAGAATGTACCGGAGCAGTCGTTGGGTTGGCCGGCAGGACCGGTCCAGTTGGCGTCGCACCGACAGAAGGGCGGCGATGCGGTGTTGCTGACGCAGAGGCCATTGTTGCTGCACGCCGGATGGCCCGGACAGTCCGCTGTTGTGATCACAGCCCCACCAATCAAGCAACCAGCTTCATTAGTGGGAAATAAAGTCACGTTTACCACAGGGAGGGAGGGAAGGAGGACACGCACGGATTTCACAGGCGAAACCGGCCCAGCCAGCAGGGCACACGCAGCGCGGTGGCGTGAAGTCGCTGCTGCACGTTCCCCGACCGCTGCACTCTGCACTCCATCACACGCAGAACAACCACAATGGATTCAGTTCATAATACAACATTAGAAAAAAAGAGGGGGGCGAGGAGAACGCACCCGGAATGCCAGGACAGTAGTCTGTGTGGGGNGGGGGGGGGGGTTGCGCGGGCGGTGGAGGGGAAGGTAAGATGTTTCGACCGAAAGGTTTCGAGCGAACATGAAGAAAGGAAAACGCACAATTTTGACACTGAGACCCGGTCGTGCCGGGCGGACAGGAGCACGACTGCGAGCCTCCGACTCCACCCAGCAGGAGGGCAAACGAGTGTGACGAGGTAGAAGAGCAGGCTGCGCCTGGCCTTTGAGCTGCGAGGGAAGGGAAGACGATCAGTTGGTCGTGCTGGGCCCAAATGGAGGAGTAGGCACACGTACGGTTCCCAGTGCCGTCTCCGGGGCAAAAGTATGCGCAGCGGCCACTTGTGACCTTCGTCCCGTACGCGGAAGGAATGCCTACGGCCGCCACGAAGATAGCCGGTCTTTAAAAAAAGACCACCGCACCCACACGCACCATGAACAACATCCGCGTGAGACGCTTGACGCCAGCGATCAAAGATAAAAAGAGCACGAGCGCGAGCAGAGCGTACGTTCCGACGATGTTATCGTAGAGGAAGAACGAAGGCTGCAAGCCCGTGTTGGCACTGCCGAAGAGAAAGACCGTGATGCCGTTTCGGTACAGCAGGCTGCAGTTCCGATCCGCGGGCAGCGCGACCAAGCCCACATCCGGCAGATCGTGGGCCGGCACGACCAGCGTCGTTGCTTTGATCTGCGCCACCTTAGTCGTGGCGTTCTCTGCAGGGACTGTGATGTGATGGTAAGGGTGGGAGAAGTCAGCGTCTCGTCGAGCATCACACGCCCATGCCATTGCGTTTGGGTGTCACACCGTCAAAGAGGAACTCAGTCCGGTTGTAGACGGTGAGATTGCCCTCGATGAACCAGTTGCCCCACCGGTGCTGAACTGTGGCGTTGGGGTGCAGCGTGGCCACGATCCCCTGAACACGGCAAGTGTGAATTGGTGGAGACGACAAAAGCAAACAGGCCAAAGTAAGAGTTGGAGGACTGAGGAGCACCTGCGAGCCGGGGAGGATATCAAGGTTGCCCTGGATCGTAACGCTGCCCTGCACCCACCCCTTGATGGTCGTGTTCGGCGAAACGAGCGCGCTGCGGAGTCTTTCAGTAAGAGAGAGCGGGAAGACCAAGAGAGCAACCTCCAAAGGGCGGTCAGCACCTGAGCTCGCCTTCACCGACAGCCGACGGACTGTTGGTGAACCTCAGCACACCAAACGGGTTCACCAGCAGCGAGTCCCGCACCGTGAGCTTTGCTGCGGTGCGTGCGTGTCAGCGTCAGCCTCACCGGTGATCGGAAAATCCTCATTCATGCCGCATGTGAGTACCCCCACGCAACGTCAGAGCCGCCCAGCACCGCGCGTCGCCGCTCTGGACACAGCAGTCCGTGTCGGGAGAGCCCACCGTCAGCGATTCGACCGTCGCGCTCTGGCCCGTCCCCAGCGGCTGAACTCCCCCCAGAACCAGAATTTTAGCACACCCACCACGGAGAGATGTTTGGGGGGGGGGGAGGAAGTTCCGCACGTCCACAAACACGCTGAAGGACTGGTTGACGAAGGTGGCGATGTGCGCCCGGTCGCTTGCGGTGGGCACCCGCGGCGCGCCGGTGGCGGAGTCGCGCCAGCGGAGCGGATCCCACCAGTGCCCATCCACCGGCTCCGCCCACTCGATCGTCGAGTCCACCTCCGCCGCCGTCGCGACTTAATGATAAAATCATAATGCGTCGGATACGGAGTGTTCAAACAAGAAGAGAAGGGGTGCGCGAGAGGAGAAGTGAATCAAGGGTGAGCCTCGCCCTCGAGAGAGGGTGGTCGCATCGGAAGAAGGCACAAGGTACCACCACCACCACCACACGCCAGGAGAATCGAGGCGCAGCCAGCGAGCAGGACCAAAAAGCGCCAAAGCGACGGGACACGGTGCATCTTCTCTTGAGTGAGGTACTCGGAGATGAAGGAAGCCCTTGTTGAGCGACTGGGATTTTGGTGTGACGGCGACGAAGAGAAACTAGTAACAAAGTTCCGGATTTATTTCTCCTGATTTAATTGATTGGGTAAGCTCGACCAATGGAAGGAATGGGCACGGAATCTCAAAAACAAATCTTGGTACTTCCTGGAACTATCGATTGTCGTAGTTCTCGGAAGTATTTTGGTTCAACTCCGAAAGAGTTGGGAGTTGAACACGTGACTGCTTGGCCTACAGTTGGGCTTTGGCTTCTTCGACGGAAAGTTCGCCGCGCAGGGAGTCGAGCATGAGCTGTCGCACGGTCTCTCGCGGATAGCCCTTGCCCAGCAGGTAGGCCAACTTCGTCACCGCCGCCTCTGCCGTGAGATTGCGCGAGCACCGACATTGTGTGAGCACCGATACAGTGCGGTGTGGCGTGCGAGCGGCGCACAGCGGGGAGTAAATCGCGTACCGGTAGTCATGTCACAGCCGATGATGGCTCCGCTGGTGCCCAAGCTCGTCTCATAGTCGGCTCGTCGGACGCGCCCTGTACGCGTGTGAGTGGCAGGACGTGACAGAGCGCCGCGTGTGTCATGTGCGAGCGTCGTGTCGATTGTTGTGGTGTGTTGCGTGCGGCGGTGTCGGCGCGTACCCTTGTAGCATTGAGAGGTGATGATAACTACGACGCCCCGCTGAATGGCCTTCTGCAGTGCGTTGATGAGATCACGCTTACGCGACGGCGCGTTGCCTGTTATCGTACCGTGTCGTGCGCCGCCATGATGAATAAGAAGGTAAATCGAATTGTAGGAATGTGGGAAGCAACTACGTACCAGAGCCGTAGCTCTTGACAATGAGACCTTCTAGTGGCGGTAGCAAGAGGTTCTCAACGGCCTGACAGTGCGCGTGCGCGTGCGCGTGCGTGCGTGTGCGTGTGCGTGTGCGTAGGTGAGCTCGGCATGGCAAAGGCAGTATGTTGGGGGCCAGAAACGCACCTTTACGTCGAAGCCGGGCACCAGATGGAGCACCGCGACCCGTGTGTTGAAGTTCTTCCACACCTTGAACCTGCCTGCACGTGGGTACCACTGGTCAGACTCCCTCCCCTTTTGTGTCGTAGTTTTGGTGGCCGGTGCGCACCCTTGGGCGGGCTGGCGACGAACTGGTAGTCGATGTGGATGTCCACGCCCAGCACGCCCAGCGGCGGGTAGTTGGGCGATTCGAAGGCAGCCACACCTGACCACCGCACACGCCCCAAAGCGTCAGCCTATTCTGATGATGATTATATATATATATAATCATATTATGACCTCACTTGTGTTTGTTGTTATTATGAGTTGGGTTGCAGTACCCCAGTTGTCGGCCTTGGTGGAGCGGTTGCCCCTCAGTATTTTGTTGTTGAAGAAGATGACGACCTCCGGCATGTCGACCTCCTTCGCGATGATCATCGACGCGATGAGGTTCCTGCGGGCGTCGGTGATGGAGTTCTCGAGCGGGATCTGGGACCCGGTGAGGACCACGACCTTGCCCAGGTTCTCCAGCATGAACGACAGCGCAGACGCCGTGTACTGGTGGTATGTCATTGACCGTTAGCCAGACACGACCAACGACACGACACCCAGTGCACTGGGCGGAGACAGGGTGTACGTACAGACATGGTGTCGGTGCCATGGATGACCAGGAAGCCCTGATAGTCCCAGTAGTTCTTCTCGATCACGGTGGCGATCGAAATCCAGTCTGGTGCACGCACGACACCAACATGCACGCGCGCGGGCAGCCAACGAACGACGACCACTCTGTCAGAGTGCTGTCGGAGAGCACGAAGAAGTGATGGTGCGGCGTGTACCGGCGGGCTCCATGTCGGAGGAGTCGATGGGCGGGTCGAAGTTGACGATGTCAAAGGTCGGCACTCGCGGGTCTTTTGTTGCCTCGATGGCCGCCTGAATTATTTAATTTATATGTGTAATTATTCCATATTTTTAAATAAATGATTTATTCGAGTTTTGAATTATTATTCATTATTTATTTGCTACAAAAGAACGAATAATAGGGGAGGTGTACGAGTTGAGAGTTGAGGTAGCCTCGGACAGGTCGGAGAGATCCGGCCTCGTCCTTCTTCATCCCCAACGTGCCGCCGGTGTAGATGATGAGGATGTCCGGCTTTCTCCGGTGATCGTCCACCACCAGCTCCGCTGCCGGCGGCTTGTGCAGACCCACGTCCGAAGGAGGCGCAGGCGCAGCAGCGCGCGAATCTGACGGTGCCTCCATCCTTACTGTGAAAAATTAAATCAAATAATCATTTTTAATACTCTTATTGTCTGTCGTAGGAAATGTTGTGAAACAGTATTTCTTAAGTGTTTTCTTCATCGTTATGTACACTCTCTCTTGGTGATGTGTCTAGTAGACGCTGCCGGCATCCTGCTCGAGGTGAAGGGGCTCCTCCGCTGCACCGTCATCTTCGTCGTCGTCTTCTTCGTCGGTCAGGGGCGAGAGCTCGGCCTTGGGCGCGATCACGCTCAGATTGGCCAGGTCGCCGGTCACGTCAAAGGGCTTGGCCGCCGCCAGCATCGGCTCGTCGTCGGCATCGTCCTCAATGTCCAGCATCAAGCTGATGTCTCGCTCACCGCAGGCGCCGCCGCCGTTGGCCAGCTGGGCCGTGAGGTTGAGCGCAGTCGGCGCCGCCGCGGTCGGCCGGGTGCTCGGGGCTACCCTGCGCCTGGTCACCGTCGCCGGCGTCTTGAGCGTAGTCGTGACCGAGGCCACGCTGCCGTTCAGGTCGAGGCGGTTCTCCTTGTCGACGCGGACGCGTTGGGCGTCCTTGAGGTGGGTGGAGGCGGCGGTACGAGTTGTGCGGGGCTTGACGGCCGAGCCGGAGATTGATCGGTCAACGGCGGCGGCAGAGGCCGAGGGCTTGGCGCTACCGGCGAGCCTGAGGTTCTCGCGCTTGAGGGCACCCACGGTCTTCTTGAGCTCAGTGACCTCGGTGACCAAGGTGGCGTTCTTGGTGCGCAGGTCGTGCACCTCGGCCAGCACGATCTCGTGGCGCTTGATCTTCTGCTTGGGATTGGTGCTGCACATAAAAAGAAGAAGAGGAAGAACGTGATGATGGCCGATGTTAGTCTCGTGATGGGAACAAGATGCGCGAAGAAGAAAAAGGTTGATTGACGTACTTGCCGACGAGACGAGCGTTCTCCTCGCGGATCTTCTTGAGCTCCTTCTCGAGCTCGGCGTTAACGGCCTTGAGCTGCTTGATCTCGTACTTGGGGTTGTAGGCGCCAGACTTGATCTCCTCGTCCCTCTTCTGCCGCCTCTCGGCCTTCTCGCGCTCGGCCCGTCGTCGTTCGCTTCGCTCCTCGGCCAGTTCCTGCTTGGCCTGCCGCAGCTCACGCTCGAGAAAGACGTTCTTAGCGGTGTAGGTACTAAGCGTCATCTCGGCCTCCGAGCACAGGGTGACCTCCTTGGCCTTGGCCGTCTCCTCGAGCATGCCCAGCTCGCCCTTGTAGAGCTCGATCTGCTCGAGGGCAGCCTTGAGCTCGTCGGCCAGGCGTCGGTTGGCCGACTCGAGCTTGCCCCACTCGCTCTTCATGAGCGTCAGCAACTTGAGCTCCTTCTCGCGCCGCTCCTGGGCCTCGACGCGCAGCAGCTGCTCCTGCACGATGATGGCCTCCAACGTCTGCTTCTGGGCCTTCATGCCGTCGACCTCGCTGCGCACAGTCTTCACTGCGTCAGTGAGGAGCTCCTCACGGGCCTTGGCCTCCTGGCTGGCCTTCTCCTTGAGCCGGAGAACCTCCTCTAGCTGCGCCTCCATCTGCCTGCGTTCCTCCTCGAGGCGGGCGTTGATCGACTCGAGCCGGGTGAGCTGGCGCTGCTTCTCCTCGCTCTCGACCTCGATGCGGGCCTTCAGGCCGATTACCTGGCACAGCTCGTCCTCCTTGGTCTTCATCTCCTGCGCGAGAGCGTGCTTGGCACTCTCGACGACCCGCAACTCGCTCTCCTTGCGCTCAAGCGCGGCGTCGTAGGCTGATCGCGTCGCTTGCAGCTCGTGCTGACTGCGAGTCCGGTCGTCGGCTGCCGCTTGTCGAAGGTGCTCCAGCTCGGTCTCCTTCCTCGCGCGCTCCTCTTCGGTGGCCCTGAGCCTGGACTGGGCGTCGGCCAGCTGGGTCTGGGTCGCGTCGAGCTGCTCGGCGAGCGCCCGACCGCGGAGCTGGGCGTCTGCGCACTCCCTCTCCACTTGGGCCTTCTCCTGTTCGATGTCAGCCTTGGCCTGGGTGAACGCGTTGAGGTCGGCCCGCGTCTTTTGCAGGTCCGTCTCGAGCGCCTCGCGAACATGGGTGAGCTGTTCGACCATGGCCTCAGTCTCGGTCCTTCGCTGGACCTCGGCGCCGTGCAGGTCGGTCATCTCGTCCAGCTCGACTTCAAGCTGTCGGCGTCGCTCCAGCGCGGCATCGCGCTCTGCCGTCGTCGCGCTGTGCTCCTCGACCTTCTGGGCGATTACGGCGGTCAACCGGGCAGTGGTCTCCTCGAGTTCGGAGGCAGCGGTGTCCCTCTGCAGCTCGATCGAGCTCTTGAGGGCGGTCATCTCGGCGAGTTTCTTCTCCATCTGGGCCAGCATGTCGTCGATCTTGGCCTTCTCGAGCTGCAGCGAAGCCAAGGCGGCCTCCAACTGTTGCTTGTCGGCCTCGACCTGCTGCTTGGCGTGCACAGTCTCGAGGAGCTCCTGCACCTTGTGGTCCTTCTCGCCTTCGATGCGCTCCCGCTCGAGTTGCGCCTCTTCCAGGTTTCTCTCGAGCTCGTCCCTCTCAGCCTCGAGGCTGTCCCGCTCGCGCTGGATCTGGGCCAGCTTGGCCTGCGTCCAGTCTCGCTCGGACTCTACGAGCTGCTTGGCCTCGGTGATCGCCGCAAGCGTGGCCTCGATCTCCGCCTTCTCCGCCTCGACGACTTGCTTCAGCGTGTTTGTCTCGGCGAGCTCGGCCTCCTTGGCGCGCTTCTCCTCGTCGACCAGGCGTTTGCGCTCCGTCATCGCCTCCAGTTCGGCCTCCTTGGCTTGCTTGGCCTCGTCGAGGGTGGCGTAGCGCTCGCGCAGTTCGGCCAGCTTGGCCTTCTTGTCGGCCTTCTCGCGCTCGAGCTGCTCCTTGGCGGCGGTCATCTGTTCAAGCTCGGCCTCCTTCGCTCGCTTCTCCTCTTCGACAACAGCCTTGCTCTCGGTCATTGCTGCCAGCTCGACCTCCCTGGCTTGCTTGGCCTCGTCGAGGGCGGCGTAGAGCTCGCGCAGTTCGGCCAGCTTGACCTCCTCGGCGGCCTTTTCGCGCTCCAGCTGCTCCTTGGCGGCAGCCATCTGCTCCAGTTCGGCTTCTGTCGCTCGTTTCTCTTCGTCGACTTGGGACTTGCTCTCGGCCATCGCGCTCAGCTCGGCTTCCTTCGCTTGCTTGGCCTCAACGAGAGCAGAATAGAGCTCGCGCAGTTCGGCCAGCTTGGCCTCCTCGTCAGCCTTCTCGCGCTCGAGCTGCTCCTTGGTGGCAGTCATCTGCTCCAGTTCGGCCTCCTTCGCTCGCTTCTCCTCGTCGACCTTGACCTTGCTCTCCGTCATTGCCTCGAGTTCGGCCTCCTTCGATCGCTTGGCGTCCTCGAGAGCGGCGTAGAGTCCGCGCAGTTCGGCCAGCTTGGCCTTCTTCTTGGCCTTCTCGAGCTCGAGCTGCTCCTTGGCGGCGGTCATCTGCTCCAGTTCGGCCTCCTTCGCTCGCTTCTCCTCGTCGACCTTGACCTTGCTCTCCGCCATTGCGCTCAGTTCGGCCTCCTTCGCCTGCTTGGATTCGTCGAGGGCGGCGTAGCGGGCGCGCAGGTTGACCAACTTGGCCGTCTTGTTCGCCTTCTTGCGCTCGACCTCTACCTTGGCGGCAGCCAGCTGCTCCAGCTCGGCCTCCTTGGCCTTCCGCAGCTCCTCCTCCCCGGTCCACCGCTGTGTCATCGCGCTCAGCTCCGACTCGGTCCTCGTCCTCATCGCGTTTTCGTGTTCGTAGGCACTAGTCAGCTGGCCGATGCGGTCTGCGCTGGTCTCGCGCTCGTGGGCGATCAGCGACTTGTGTTCCTCAATCTCCCTGGTACGCTCGACCAGCGTGCTAGTCAGCTGATCCCGTTCGTCGGTGACCTTGGCCAGCTCGCCCTCGGTGGCCTCCTTGGTGCTGCTGAGCAATCGGTTGAGTTCGGTGGCACCCTCGAGCTCGGCTTGCATCTGGCGCTTGGCTGCTTCGAGCTGAGTCTTCGCCTCCTGCAGCTGAACGAGCTCTGTCTCGGCACGGCGCAGCTCCTCGGCAACGCTCTCCTTCTGGGCGTTCATCGCTTCGAGCTCCTTCTCGGTGGCCTCCTTCTGCTTGCCGAGGGCCTCGTGGGCACGGAGCACGTTGGCGAGCTCGCCCTCCTTCTGCGCCTTGGCCTCCTCCAGGCGCTCCTTCTCTTGCATCATCGCATCGAGGGCGCGTAGCTTCTCGTTCTTCTCCTCGTCGAGAAGTGCGTTCTGTCGAAGGGCGGTGGCCAGCTCGGCCTTAAGCTGCTCTTTCTCGGCCTCGAGCGTCTGCTTTGCCGTCGACAGCTGCTCGAGCTCTTGTTCAAGGGCCGCCTGCTCCTTCTTGAGTGCGCTCTTGGCCAGAATCGCCCGGGCCAGCTCGGCTTCCTTCGCCTTCCCCTGCTCGATGAGCCGCTCGTTCTCCTCGGCCACCTCCCTCAGCCGCAGCTCTTTGCCCGATTTCTGCTCGTTCAGCGCCCGGTAGGTTTCATGGGCCTCGGCGAGCTCGTCCTCCTTGGCCTTTTTGGCCTGCTCGACGCGCTCCTTCTCGAGCTGAAGCTGGCGCAGCTCTTCCTCCTTCGCCTCCTTCTCCTGGCAGAGCCGAAGCTTGGCGGCGGTCATTGTCGCCAGCTCGGCCTCGCTTCTCTGCTTCTCGGCAGCGACGGCGGCCTGGCTGGCCTCGGCCTGCTCGACGGCGGCCCGCAGCTGCTTCTTGAGCGAATCGAGCTCGATCTTGGCCTCCTCGAGGTTCGCTTCGGCTTGCTCGGCCTTCTTTTGCGAGAGCTGCTGGAGACGAGTAGTCTTGTCGATGATCTGCTTGAGGTCGGCGATGCTCGTGTTTCGCGCCTCGAGCTGCCTGACGTCGTCTGCCCGGTCCTTCTCGAGCTGTACCATCTTGTTGGCCAGGTCTAGATTCTCCTTCTCCAGCATCGCCTTCTCCGAGGCCAAGGCGACCTTGTCCTTCGTCAGCTGAGCAGCCTTGTCCTCGTGCGTCTTGAGCAAAGCGTTAAGCTTCTCGAGCGTCTTTGTGTGGGCATCAAGCTTCTCCTTCTCGGCCAGTTTCTGTCCATGAATGAGGTGAGATTTGTGGATTGAATGTGGAATCGAATCAGCTACACGTACCTCAGCGCGCAGCCGAACGAGCTGGGCCTTCTGCTCGGTGACCTTGGCCTTGAGGCGCATCTGCTCCGGATTGGCGCCAGGACGTACAGCTGCGGTGGCAGTAGCAGTAGACCTGCCGATCACCGACGAATTTACAGAGCGCATGCTACTGTTCAGGATTGATCGGCTCGAGTTGAGCTCAGACGATACGGACGAGTCTGCAGGCACGCATTAGCGTCAATCTCTCCACATTTTCGTAAATGGAGAAGTCGTACCGACAGCGGGCGTTTCGTTCCATCTCTTGGCCTTGGGTATGTGCACCGACACGCCGCTCTCGAGGGGCTTGACGTTGTACGCGCCAACGCCCGGGATGTCCGACTCCTTCTCCTTAAATCTGCTGCTCTTCATAAACATCTTCGCTTATCTATCTATCACGGGATCTACTCGCTCTACGCTTCAAAGCCAACGAACGCACTTAAGCGTGGGCTTCAGCAGGATCGAGGATTCTTAATCGATTGAGGACGGTCGTCGAGCCGTCCGCCTTCCCCTTGCGTTTTGGCGCGCCTGCCGTTGCCTCCAACGTTTCGCCAGTTCGCGCCAAAATGCCAAGTATCATCCGCATACTTGGCATTCTTACAGTTTTGTCGCGACATCGTTCGGCGGAAATCCGCCGGAACGGTAACAAGAGGCGCGACATGTTCGGTTGGCGGAAGTTACTTCACGTCCTTCCGCTGCCGCTGCACCAGCTGGTGCCTCGGTCAACGTGGGGTTTGTTCGAAATCCCCGCCTCGAGTCGGCGACGCCGGCCAGTTTGAAGGAGAGACCTCAAAGTTGTGCAGAAGAAGACCCAAAGGACCGACCCAAACGCGCCACGCAAGCGACCCAGAAACGCGCGGCACACAAGGACCCGCCCAGATAGAGGAAAACCAAACACACACGAAAGAAAGAAGATGCATCTACCATTACCACCCTTTCTCGCCGAGCCCATGCTGCCGTCCCTGGAGCTCACCATCGGGCTCGTGGCCGGCACCGTTGGGGCGCTCATGCTCGTGGCCTTCCACTTTGCCGAATCCAACGCGGCCATGCGAGGCCGCAAAGGCCAGCCCCTGCCAGGTACTGCTCCCCTCCCCTACCCCCCCTCTGCTTCTACACCACACGTGGCCTTCCGCAGACCTGTCAGCAAACCAATGAAGACAAGCACCACGTCATGGTGTCTGACGCCGTGGTTGTGCTGTGTGGTGCGATCGCCTGGCCGGTGACACGACTGATGATTGATGATGACGGCGTGAGCAGCTTGGGTGGAGCGGGCGCTTCGGGTGTTTTTCCTGGCGGTGCTGGTGGGGCCGATGACCTACGTGCTCGACCGCTTCCTGTTCCACTGGCCCGTGCTCACCTTCCTCTGGATCCTCTACGCCGTCCCCTACACCGACCTCTCAGAACAGAACGGCGGCAAGGTACCGCCGTGTGCGGTGGAGGGTGTGTGTGCGGGCGCGTTTTGCGTGTGACGTCTCACGCTTGTGGGTCGCGCGCGGTGCAGACTCCACGGCTGCGAAAGTGCCCGATGTGGAACCTGGCCAAGAAGTACTTCACACTCGACCTGGTGCGGACCTGCCCTCTCGACCCCGAGAAGCAGTACATCTTCGCCATCCACCCTCACGGTACGCCCACGCACTACTTCTCCCTCAGTCGAGTCCGTCTGCTCTTGGATCGCTCACCACCTTGTCCTGACTGTCCCCGCGCAGGCATCCTCCCCGTCGGCACAACCGTGGCGATGGGCTACGAGTGCAGGGGCGGATTCAAGGACCTGTTCCCGGGCATCAACTTCAAGACGCTCGTGGCCACCTTCGGCTTCTACGTGCCCATGTACCGAGGTGCGCACCTGCACCTGTGCCGAATGGTTGCAGCCTGAATCGGAAGAAAGTATGCTGAGCTGGGGATGTGTGCAGAGTTCCTGCTGTACTCGGGAATGGCTGATGCGTCGCGATTCTCGGCAAAGAAGCTGCTGGAGGACAAGATGTCCATCGCGCTGGTGCCCGGCGGTGCGACGGAGGCGCTCTACGTGTCTCCCGAGAAGGATGTACTCTACCTCAAGAACCGCAAGGGCTTCATCAAGCTCGGTATGCACACCACCACGACACACACACACACACGACACGACACAACACACAGGCAAACGGCTGATCAGTTCTCTTCTTCAACAGCTATGGAGCATGGTACGCCGATAGTGCCGGTGTTCAGCTTCAACGAAAACAGCACCTACAAGCTGTACCAGGGCGGCAACAAGCTCATCAACGACTTCAAGCGCCGCTTCCAGCGGGTGTTCGGCCTGACGCTCCCGATGGTGCTCAACGTGGTGCCGAAGCGGGCCAAGATCACGGTCGTGGTCGGCCAGCCCGTCGACATGCCGCTCAACAAGGACCCCTCGCCCGAGGAGGTGGACCGCCAGCTCGAGGTCTACATCGCCAAGCTCAAGGAGCTCTACGACGCCAACAAAGACAAGTACAACGACTCCAAGAGCAAGCAGCTGGTCATCATCTAGAGCCAGCTGGCCCCAATGGGCAAATTGCCAACTGTGAGATACCACCCACGCAGGCACTGGTGGAGTGAGGCTCCACCCAATGTGCCCCTATTTTGCACATACTGTTAAACATGTACATAAACACTCCCTTCTGATACGTATCACATTAATAGTTAGTGGTGGTGGTGGTCGTATGTCACATCATCATATACAGCCAACATGTACACGGCAATGTGGAAGAGAATGAATAGAGAGAATGAATCTTACTCGGCGTTGATGGCGGCCGCGAGAGGCGGCAAGGCCCACTCGGCGGGGTCAAAGTGCTCCATGCTCTCCAGGATGAGGTCGGCATCGGCGAAGAGCGAGCGGTCGTTGAGGGGATGGGGGATGGCCACCACCTGCATGCCCGCCGCCTTGGCCGCCGCCACGCCGTTGGGCGCGTCCTCGAACACCAACACGCCACCAAAATCGGCGTCGGCCACGCCCTGGGGCCGGAATGATTATGTAAGCACACGACGCACGCGACACACACGACACACGAGGAGGGAATGCAGTTAGAGAACAAGGCGTACGAGGCGACGAGCGGCCTCGATGAAGATGTCGGGCGCGGGCTTGCCGGCCTTGACCGCGGGATCGTCGCCGGTGACAACAGTCTCAAAGAGGGTAAACCAGTCCTGGTGCTTGGTCGTCTTCAGCTCGAGAGCCTTTGTGTGCGAGCTCGTAGCTGCACAACACACACAAGACAC
Source organism: Acanthamoeba rhysodes (assembly GCA_000826385.1). Taxonomy (NCBI): domain Eukaryota; phylum Discosea; order Longamoebia; family Acanthamoebidae; genus Acanthamoeba; species Acanthamoeba rhysodes. The sequence goes on along the minus strand of CDFC01062716.1, from coordinate 45,980 downwards.
ACACACACAAGACACACACACACAAGACACACACACACACACACACACACACACACACACACACACACACACACACACA
>CDFC01062716.1:26552-37726 GCA_000826385.1 Acanthamoeba rhysodes | reverse complement strand
GTGTGTGTGTGTGTGTGTGTGTGTGTGTGTGTGTGTGTGTGTGTGTGTGTGTGTGTCAGGCGCTCGAATTCTCGAAATGATCATTTGCAGTCGACGCAAGGTGGACCCACCGGCAGGGAGTGTGCTGGTTTGGTGCGGCTGCAGGGACACAGACGACAGGAACTGGGACGTGAAGGAGGGACCTTTCTGATGCACGCTGTTCAGGTTCTGAGCCAACGCCGACGGCTGGGCCTTGCCCTGCTGGCCCTGCGTGGCCACTCACTTGAGTCCGCGCCTCCGAGCGACACGACCGGCGTTGGGCCGTACCTTGGGCTGCTGCGGCTTGGGCTGGGCCTTGGTCTGCTGCTGTGGCTTGGGCTGGGCCTTCGGCTGCGGCTGCTGTGGCTTGGGCTGCTGCGCCTTGGGTCGCGGGATTTCCTCCTCGTCAAACGAGAACACGTCTTCGTCGCGCTTACCTCCTGGGCCTGCAGCACACAACAACGGAGGGCGAGAATCAACCATTAGCACCACCCTCACGCCATTGCGCAGCATTCGTGCACGCGGTGCACAGCTTTCGAGTGGTCTGGGGTGAGGAACGACGGCGTACTCTTGCTGCCGATCTCGGCGAGGAGAGCGGAGACGGCCTTCTCCTCGTCAAAGTCGAATCGCTGGAGCGCGGCGATGACCTCGTCCTCAGTGACGGGCGCGTCGTCGCCGATCACACCATACACATTGTCCACCGCCTTGTACAGCTCCTCATCTTCGCGTCGTGTCATATCGTTGGACGTGTCGTGTGCGTGTCGTGTCGTTTCAAGCGATGAGTGGGACACTGGTCGTGGTGGCGAAATGAAGAAGAGAGGCAGCGGGTACCTGGGTCGTTTGTCTGTTCGGGCTGGTGGCCGCCCTTGTACATGAATTGCGCTGCTCACGGCGTGGTGGAGGTGGTGGGGTGAGTGAGAATAATAAAATAAAAGATAATCAATCCATAATAAATAATAACTTCGATTAAAGGGTGGGAGTAGTACCCATGGAAGGCGAGGCGGGGGAGACGCCATAGTCGTAGTCGTCCTCCGATTCGGAGTAGCTGTGGCTGTACTCTGCAGGTGCCAAAAAAGAGATATATAATAATAAGAATTGAGAACGATGAACCAAATTAATAATAAATGCAACAATGGAGACCACAGGCCACACAAAGCGCTTTGCCTTACCTGACCGGTCAAACTTTTGGAAATCCCTATGCCGAGACATGGTTGCTTAGTGGAGATCTTGTGAGATGCCGCGTAATCAGTGGCGTCGGTTGAAATGGATGATGATGATGGTTCTCACCGTGTCTTGCGCCAAGAGATCAGCTAATCTTCTATGTGCCAATCTCCGCAACCCTCTTCCTTTTGACGAAATTTCAAATGTTAAAGAAATGAAAAAGAAAATCGGAAACGAGTGTTGGGCCACGTCTACAGATCGCTTCCAAAAAGAAAGAGAGATCAAAACACAAAAACAAGGAGGCCTCCTTCATCTCCACAATGATGATGAATCCGCCCACGAGCAGCACGAGCAGTGGCAGTTCGGCGTCGGGGCTCGCCCCCGGAGCCCAGGCCGAAGCCAAGGACACATCGTTTTCCATTCGCGAAAAACAAAAAGGTAGCCCCACCGCTGCTTGCCTGAGCACACACCAGATGCATCGCCTCTTCTGATCCTTTCTTCATCTCCCCTTCAATCAATCAATCAAATCAATTCACTCCAAATCAATTCGCTCCAAATTCAATTCAAATTGATTTGATTTCATCATGTGTGTCGTGCTGCATGCAGAGGTCATCCTGCGCTTCCTCAATCTAAACAGCGGCGACGAGACCGAGAGCTACTGGCAGGGCGTGTGGAAGGTGCTCCTCTACGACGACTACTGCCGCGACATCCTCGCGCCTCTCCTCAAGGTCGGCGAACTGCGCAAGCAGGGCATCACCCTCCACCTGTACCACACCGCCGCCGCCACCTCTTCCTCCTCCTCCTCTTTCCACTACTCTCTCCTTCTGCTCACTCCTCCGCGTGTGCGCGCGTGTGTCGTGTCATGTGTGCGTGTGGCGGCTGTGTGTCGTGTGTCGTGTCGTGCGACAGTTCGCTGCATGGAGATCGGCAGGCGATTCCCGACGTGCCGGCGATCTACTTTGTGAGCCCCACGCGGGAGAACGTGCAGCGGATCGCGCGCGACTGCGTGGCCAAACTCTACGACTCGGTCCACCTCAACTTCTCTTCGGCCATCCCGCGCCCGCTCCTCGAGGAGCTCGCCGACACCACCCTTGAAGCCGACGCCACTACCCGCATCGCCAAAGTGCGACCCGGCGCGACGCGACACACGCACCGCCGCACACGCACATACTGATGACACGACACGACACGACACGTACAACCGCACACACACGCAGGTGTATGATCAGTACGTGCACTTCATGGCGCTGGAGGACAAGCTGTTCACGCTTGGGCAGGAGCGGTCGTATCTGGCCTTCAACAGCCCGTCGATCACCGACGCCCAGGCCGAGGCCAACGTTGAAGCCCTCGCCCTCTCCCTCTACTCGGTCATCGTCACCCTCGTACGGCTCCCTTTCCTCCGCGACACGACGCGGCACGCACACGCACACGACATGCATGCGACACACGACACACGACTAACGCACACGCAGGGCCAAGTGCCGATCATCCGGGCGCCGCGCAACACGGCGGCGTCGATGGTGGCCAAGCGGGTGTGCGATCGCCTGCGGGAGCACCTCCTCCGCTCCTCCACGCTCTCCGACTCCCTCTCCTCCTCCTTCCAGCGCCCACGTACGCCTCGCTTGCGCTCTCCCCTTTCCCGTTCTCCAACCCAACTCATGCGTGGTGTGTGCGGTGTGCGTGCGTGCGGGCGGTGAGGCAGTGGTGGTGCTGGTGGACAGGAATGTGGACATGTCGGTGATGTTCCACCACACGTGGACCTACCAGGCGCTGGTGCACGACCTGCTGGACATGAAGCTCAACACGATCCGCCTCGAGCAGGAGGTCGAGGCCGACGCTGCGTCTGGCAAGTCGGCTGGCGTCGAGACCAAGACCTACGACCTCGATCCGGCCTCGGATAGCTTCTGGATCACCAACGCGGGCAACCCATGGCCCAAGGTCGTTGGTACGCGCACCCACAGAGCGGTGGCGTGTGCGTGTGTGCAGCTTGCGATTAGCGAAGGAGTTTGTAACATGTGCGTGCGTGTGCGTTTGGTCCACTGCAGTTGATGTGCAGGCGCAGGTGAAGGAGTACACGGCCATCATGGACGAAGTCAAAAAACTCAAAGTCAATGATGACGATGATCCCCTGTACGACACGCACACGCACACGCACACACGCACACGCACACGCACACGAGCATGTGTTAACATGTGTGCGGACAGGGCGAGCCTGGACAGGACGAAGCACCTGGGGTCGCTGGTGGGGTCGATGTTCGAGGTGACGGAGAAGAAGCGGCTGGTGGACATGCACCTCAACATCGCCACAGCCCTCTTCGAGCGCATCAAGCAGCGCAACCTCGACGCCTACCTCAAGCTCGAGGAGACCATCACCACCAACGCCACCCCCGTACGTCTCTTCGTGTGTGCGTGCGCGCGTGCGTGCGTGAGAGTGTGCGTGCGCGCGTGCGCGCTGAATGAGCTTGTGTTGTGCAGGACAAAAAGGAGATTTTGGGGCTGCTCGCGGCCAAGGGGGACACGGCGGAGGACAAGCTGCGGCTGTTCCTCATCTTCTACCTAACCACCGCCATCCCCGAGGAGGACCTCCCCAGATACGAGGCCGCCCTCACCGAGGCCGGCGTCGACCTCAGGCCCTTCCAGTACCTCAAAAAGTTCGTCATTCAGCAACACAACGACACGCACCACCGCACACGCGTGGCGTGACTGATTGAGGTGGTTGGCGGTGGTCGATGATCAGGGTGAAGGCGTTCAACAACAGTTTGATGGGCGGTGCGCAGCGCACGTCAAGCCGCTCGGGCGGGTCGGTGCGCGGGTCGGTCACGACCAGTTTGGCGTCGCTCGTGCAGCAGGGCGTGAACCACATCAAGATGTGGATCCCATCGTCGCGCCACCTCTACCTGACGCGCGTCGTCGACGCGCTGATGGAGCAGCGCGGCGGGAGCTCGCTCGGCGGGGTCGAGGAGCAGTACGAGTACTACGATCCCAAGGTGACCAACCCGCACCTGCAGGCCTCCATGCCCCGCAAAAACACCCCCTACACCCACGCCATCGTCTTTGTCATCGGCGGCGGCAACTACGTCGAATTCCAGAACCTCCAGGACTACGCCAAGGTACCTACCTGTGTGCTCTGTGGTGTGCCGTGTGCCGTGTGTTGTGTGCTCACGTGTGCGTGTGTGTGTGCGGCACTATCGCAGGAGCAACCAAGGGGAGTTGGCGAGACGCCAAAGCAGATCATCTATGGTTCCACGGAGATCTTGAGCGCGCGGCAGTTCCTGGCCCAGCTTTCCGAACTCGCCTAAGGGCGGCCAGTGCAGCCTCTCCCCTCCCCTGCATGTTTGCCCCCCCCCCGTCACCAAAAGAAAACGAAGATGATCATGCTTGCCACACTGAGACCGGCGAGCACCGCCGTGCGAGACTGAGGAGGGATCGTGTTCTTCGATTCGGGCCGAAAAAAATGACTCGACAGTTCCTTGTTCGGTGCAAGTGCAAAAGTGCATCACAGGAGGAGGACCATCGGATCAGGAGAGGGTGAGGGAGTGAAGGCCAATCTTCTTGTCGCTGCTGATGGAGGCCAGCACCCCACTGTACTCCGGGTGGAACACGGCCTTCAACACCCGCAGCTCTGTGGCCAAGTTATTGTATCATTCGGTTAGTACCTGAACGCACCATACGAAAAGGGGAGGCGACACCGACGTGTCGTAGTGCGTACCGTGTGCTGCAACGGAGAACGAGGGCTTGCCGACCCGCGCATAGCGCACATCAAACATGTGGATAGTCGGATCGGTACTCCCACTGAGGCGCGAACGGGGTCAGGCATTGCGAAAACGACCGCACACGCACCGCCGCACATATATAATTGAGACTAATAAACGCGAGGAGACGGCCGTACGAGGAGACGAGGGTGCCGCAGGGGGACCAGGCCGGGTGGATGAACTGGCTCATGGACACTGCCGTTTGCGGCGTCCAACCCAGCTGCACCACGCGCTCCTGGATCCGTCGGTCGAACAGCGCCAACTGGTTGCTCTTGCCCGTGTTGCCTGTGTTATACCGGCGCACACGCCGTGCGTGTCGTGTAAGCCGCACGCACGCAGCAATGCAGTGATTGCAGTCGAGAGCGGGGGCGCACCGATCAAGATGATGTTGCTATCCGCCGGACTGGGTTCGATGAAGTTGACCTTGTCGTTGATACGTTCCTCCCATACCAACCGATCCTGCGGCAAATTCCACGCTACAAACCGCCTGCATTCGTTGACCACACACACACACACACACACACACACACACACACACACACACACACACACACACACACACACACACACACACACACACACACACACAGCTTAGCATGTGTGCGGTGTGTCGTGTCGATGAGGTTTTGCTTTACCTGTCGGCGCCGCCAGTGAAGAGGATATCGTCGGCGATGGACATGCTTTGGATCTGCGACGTGTGCTGGATGTGCACTAGCCGTGTGCGTACCTCGCCGTCGATGCGCCACTCGACCACCGTGTGGTCGGTGCCGCCCGTGAGCAGCCGGTTGGACTGGCCCGGGAAGTAGCGCACCTGGTTGGGGTAGCCCTCGTGCGGCGTGTCCTTGATGTACACCAGCCCCAGCTTGTGCGCCGTCTCCGCCTTGCTCGCGTCCACAATCGCCAGCCTGCGATTGGACCGTCCTTAAGCAATGCGTGTATGATGTGTGTGCCGTGGCGGTGCCGTACTGTGGCTGATTGCCCGCGCGTCCGTTGTTGAAGACGATCGCGCACTGGCCACCGGTAGAACTCCACGTCTGCCCGATTGAGGGACAATTGGGTGCATCAGAATCCCGCCTCCACCTCCCAAGAAGGCGTGTGAGAAAACGATGGTCAGTCGCACCATGTCGATGGGATAGATCTTGCTCGCGCTGGTGGTGTTCACTGACGCCACCTCCTGCAGCGACCTTGAGTGCGGCACGACACACAATTAGCCCGCTGGGCGCGGCGGTGGGCGGGCGTGTAAACGATCGGATGCCGAAGAGCCAAGGCGTACGAGTGAGCGCTGGCGAGATTCCAGATCTTGACGAAGCCATCGAGCGCGCAGGTGGCCAGCAGGTTGGGCGTGGTCGGGTTGAATACGAGCGAGCGCAGCTTCTTGGTGTGGCCCGTAACGTAGCTCTGGCGCAGATGCGTCATCTTCCGCTCCTTATTGGAGCTCTGGATAAGACCTGTCGGTTTCGCCGCTTGATACGTGGTTCGAGTCCGCCGTGAGTGTGCGCCATGAATTGGGCAAGAAACACACGCACCACACACACCACACAGGTACCTGGCTTGGATGACGAGGAGGAGGAACTGGAGGGCGGAGGCGCCGACCAGGTGGAGTTGGAGGACGTGGACGAAGAGGAGGAGGAAGACGAAGACGAAGACGAAGTGGCTGTGTTGATGGCGAACCTTCGCGTGGGTCGGTAGTCTTCGAGTTCGGTCTGGCACACGACACCACAACCACAACGTGCACAGGGTTAACCTCCAATGTGCACAGACTCGCGCATCCGCGGAGAAAGTGGGGGAGGGAGGAAAGTGATGAATGCAGGGGCTTTCCCACCTCGGATCCACCGTTGCCTGCGCCATCATCATCATCATCGTCGCCCTCCGGTTCCACTTTGACACTGTTGCCGCCGGCGCTGCTACTTGCGTTGCTGCTACCACCGCTGGTGGTGGCGGAAGGTTTGGGAGGTGGCGGCGAGGGCCTTGGCGGCGTCGAAGGCCGCGGCGGCGGCGAGGCACGGCGTTCGAGCGTCCTCGTAGCCTTTTCCTGCACGCATGCGCGCAACCAGAGGTATCAGTCATCCTCAATCGCAACACCAGCAGCAGACGTTGCGGCGGCAATAGCATACCACCACCCGACGTGTTGGCGGGGCGACGACTCGCTCGACGTGCGGCACTACGACCGGCTCGTCCCTGGCGCGCAGCGAGGTGGAGAAAGACAGCGGTGCGCTCGCGCTGAGCTCCCGGTCGCTCTGGCTGTCCTCCCTATTGCGCTCAGACGAGTCGTTTTCCTGCGAGCGCGCATGTGAGTCGGCTTGCGGCTTGCGGCGCCGCGCGTCAACAAACGCCGCAGCTGGTGCGGTCCAGAAAAGCGGCGTTGGGCGGTACGTGAGGCGAGCGCGGGACCAGTTTGTTCTTCCAGTGCAGCACGAGATCGGACAGTCGCTCGTTGGCGCGCGTCAGCTCTTCGGCGGCATTCGCTGCCTGCCCACCACCGGCTCACCGGCAACGTGAGGTTTGCGGCCAACGCACGCGCGCGCACACACACGCACACACGCTGAGGTCGTCTGGGCTGGAGCTGCACCTTCTGTTGGTACTTCTGAAATGCGTTCCGCCACTTCTTGACCTCGGCCAGCTGGTCGATGATCTGCTTGTCCATGGCGTAGGCCGGCTGAGCAGTGCTGGGCTCAACATCCATCCTGGCCCGCTTGCCGCTTCTTTCATCGTCGCTGCCCCCTCTTTGTTCATCTGCATTGCAGATTCGATCATTAACGATCGAATCGCACGGAGTTGCTCGTTCGCAATGGTTGCAAATGCCCCCCCCCCGCATTGGAATCAAAGTGAAATCAAAGAAGGAGCACCAGCTCCGCGGCGAAGAGGCCGCTTCCGTTGTAGTGCCTCGCGCAACATGTTGGCCTTCGTACGCCTGCCCCGAGATCGAGATGGAATGTGGATTGGTTCAATCCGAAGCTTCTTGGAATAATTTTGTACCCCACCTCCAGAACTCCACCCCCGAAGCGGGGCAGAAGAAGAAGAGGATTGGATTGAAGGTGAAGTGCATTGAACGGCCTCGCGTAGGCATCGCCTCCAGAAGACCGCCACAAAGGGTAGGTAGAGTAGAGTGTCCGAGTAGCGCGGGGGGGGGAGTGGTTTGGTCTCATCAAGTACAGCAGGGTAGGCGCTCAGGAGGAGAGTCCACACTAGCCTAGTGGGCCGGGGCGATGAGGGGCAGGTCGCAGTAGTCGGGAAGCTGGCTCCACGAGAACACGTCGCTGCCGGCCAGGTCCTGCTCGATCTTCTGGAGCTCGTTCAGGCCCTCCTGCCACACGCGCATGTCGTACTTCTTCTCGGCGATGCTGCGCTCGAGCTCGATGGCGTCGCGGCTCTCCGGGGACCAGCGGGCGCGAGCCGCCTCCATGCGGCCGATGTCGCGCCTGAGCTCGGCGATGTGCCTCTCGGCGTGGTCGACCGAGGTGTACTCCTGCAGGAGCGCGTTGTGGCGATCGAGCAGGGTGCACACGATGTGGCGCTTTTCGGTGTTGATCGTCTTCTCCAGGTCCTCGATGTCGTTGATCTTGTCGATCATCTTCCGCTTCATCGTCTCCACGCGCTGGCGGTCCGCGCTCAGCTCCAGCCGCTCCCGCTCGAGACGCCGCAGCTCGCCCAGGTAGGTGTCCCTCTGCTCCTGCGTCCACCTTTCCGCGCCCGGCACCGTGATCTGCACCGGCTGCCACCCAACGCACACGTCAGGGCGAGCCAAGTCATGACATGCTCGCATCACGACTCGTGCTGCCTGCTGCAGGTGGTAAGGTACCTTGGTAGCGTGCTTGTCGATGGGCGGGACGGCGCAAAGGAGGGAGAAGAACACCGCGCCGAGGGCCAGGGCGCCCAGCAGGGCCTGCAGCTTGTTGAACTGCCAGGGACCGCCGGCGAGCTTCTCGGTGAGCAGGACGCGCTTTCGGTGCGGCGCGAGGGCGGCCTTGCGCTGGACGCCGGCGGGCACGAGGCCAAGGTTGTCCTGGATGCGGAGGGTGAGGTCGTCGATCTTCTGCTTGGGCGTGCCCTCGAGCTCGTTCCAGAAGAACACGCGGCCGGCCTTGTTCACCGCCGCGATGTTGGGGTCGAGCTCGCACAGCGCCGCAAAGTTCTCCTGGTCGTTCTCGCCCATGAAGACCAACGACACTGTGGTGCGCGGGCATCACATATGCAGCTCTCATGAGTGATCACGCCAGCACACAACACCTCGCCACTCGGCCGGGGCCAATCGGTGGTACCACGGCTGACGCGGACGCGGTGGAAGAAGAAGCCGAGCGGGTCGTCGAACTCGGCGATGCGAGTGGTGTTGCGGTTGAGCAGGAGGACCACGTGCGAGGCGTCGCCCTGGTCGTAGAACTTGCGGAAGCCGTCGCCGTGCGGGAAGGTCTGGATCTGGAGCTTGTGGCCCGACGCGGACTTGGCCGGCAGCTTGCCGCGCACCGCGTCGTCGGTGCCCATGAACAGCATCGTCGACGCATTCAGCGGACGCGCTGTTTGCCAGGCCCGGGGCGAGTGAGAACCATTAAGCGTTGCCGTGCAACGACACGATGGCGATTGGCCCGATTTTAGAGAAATGGGGGCGTACAAGGTCCGGCATCGGTGTAGAGTGGGACGCCAGGGGTCGTGGTGGTGCCCAGAGTCTCGCCTGAGCCGTGGACATTAAAATGTGTGAGCGCTATGTGCGGTTCTTCGATGGAAGAGAGAGTGGAAATGAAAGAGAGCGGGGGTGAGAGAGCAAGAGGAGACCTGTGGTGATGGCAACTGTTTCAGTGTGAATGGTATTGGGGCGGACATATGTGTGAATACCTGTCTCCACAATGGGAACTTCCTCTCCGACGTCCATGATGATGAAGTGGTGATGGTGGTGATGTGAGTGGGTGGGGGTGAGGAAGTGGGTCTCTGCTCGATGGTTGGTGTAAAGGTAAGAATGGAAGGGGCTCTGGGTCCGGGTGTGGTGCTTGAGCCGGTGCAGCCGTTCGCGAGTAGGGGCAAGCCAACGGGCAACCACCAATCACTCCAAACGGGACGTGGTCCGAAGGCCAGCCGCAATCACCCCGCTTTTCGTCCTGTTCGCCTCCGCCCTGGCTCCGCCGACCACCGCCAACTCCCAGATCCCCACGATTCTTCTTTGGTATAGACGAAATTTCGCATTTGACGAAATGATCATTCAAACTTGATTTCAAGTTTCGCAAATTTTTTGGAAATGATTTTGGTTCGCTTGGTATTTATTTTTATTTTATTTGTTTTTTTTGTTTGCCTGCGTTCTGTTTGCATCGGTGGAAGAAGATGAATGCCTTTGCGCTGTTGGCCGCACTCGGGGACACGACCAGCAGCTTTCAGGACCTGGTGGAGAGCAAGGCCGCTTTCAGCCTGGACCTGCTCGACCACGATGAATTTCTGAACGAGGTCATCGCTCATCAGCCCCGCCTCCTTTCCTTGTACGTCTCGCCCGTGTTGCTCTCGCTTTGTGCCGCGGTTGCCCTCATCCTACGACGCGCAGGGTGTTGGCTCCGGAGGCTACGCAGTTGCAGCTGCGACTGGCGCTGGGCGAGTGGCAGGGCATCACGGACACCGAGGAGAAGGGCATGCGGTACGAGCCACACTTCTATCTTTTTTGATTGTGTGTCGTGCGATGTGCCATGTGTGTCGTGCGATGTGCGGTTGCGCGTGTGCGTTGGTGTAACGCGCTGCCGTTTGTGTTGGGCGAGTGCAGGTACGCCCACATGTGCTCGGAGGTGTTTTGCATGGATGTGAAGCCCATCCAGGACTACTTGCTCGGCCCCGAGGCCGACACCGGCGCGCCCTTCCTCGCTCGCCTGCTGGCCGTGCTCGATCGAGACCCTCCGCTCTACGTCGTGCCTGTCCAAAACCTCTGCAAGATCGTCTCTTCCCTCATCAAGCACCGCCGAAAGGAGGTAATAACTGTCGCGCGCCTCCCACCTGTCCGTACGGACCTATACGCAGATCTGTAGCCTCAAACGAATGCGCACAAACAGACATTCGAAGCGCTCAAGAGCCACCCGGGGCTGGTGAAGCGACTGACCGTGCACGCTGCCGGTTCGTCTCCGCGCCTGGCCGAAGTTATGTGGCTCTTCATGGAGGACGAGTCAGTCGACCCACTCGGCGTGATTGAGGTAGGGGAGAATGAAACATCACGCTCCTCAGTCACCGGTTTCGACTAACACACACACACACACACACACACACACACACACACACACA
>CDFC01062716.1:0-26502 GCA_000826385.1 Acanthamoeba rhysodes | reverse complement strand
CACACACACACACACACACACACACACACACACACACACACACACACACACACACGACACCGCCGGCGTACGCAGTGGCTGGCGAGTGAGGATCTGGTCCCGCAGCTGCTTGCGCAGCTCAACAACGACAAGAGCGACGTGGAGGTGTCGGCCACGGCGCTCTCCGTCTTGACTCAGATCGTGGAGAGATCGGACGCCAGTTCTCCGCTGGCTCGATCCACCCTTTGCGAGGCGTCGGTGCGGCAGGTTATCGCCTTCACCTTTGCCCACGTTGCGGAGGTCTACGAAAGCCACGCCTATGTACGCCTCCTCTTTTGTTGTCGCTTCTGCTCTTTATTGATTTTTCTTACAATACACAACAGCGCAAGCGATTGGTGAGCGGGCTTGAGTTTGTGCGATCGCTGCTGGACTGGTGCGTGAGCTCGGCTCCTGACAAAGACGACGAGACCAAGAAGGGTCAACACTTGAACAAGAAGAAGCGCGTCCTGTGGCTCGTGGGCGTTGAGAGCAAAAATGCCTACAACACCGATGTGCGCCTTGGCGGTACTGCTCGTATCATCATTCGTCGCAGTTGTCGACGCAATGCCTGACATGCTGCGCGCAAATGTATCGCACAGACTCTCCCCTTTTGACTGGCCTGGCCGCCCAGCTCGACAAGCTCGTGGAGCTGCTCAAAACGCCCGCCAAGGTTCGCTTGCATTCCCCGGTTGAACCCGCAGTGTGGTGCCCAGGAGCTCACGCACGGGCATGGATCGGACAGAACGGCAAGTTCGGTACTACCAAGTTGGAGGTCGGCCGCTTCTTGTCGGCTCTGCTGCGCACCAACAACCCGACTGTCGCGCAACGCTATCTGCAGCTCGGCGTCTTCCCGCTGTGTCTCGTACCCTTCCCGCCCCCGCGACCCTGACTCCCCCACTGTACGCTTTTTTGGCTGACGTGGCTTGTGGGCCGGCGCTAGGGTCTGTTCTTCGACAACACGCTTATCAACTTGTGGCATCACGAGGTGCTCAAGATGGTGCTCCACACCCTCGAGGGTCACTCCGAGGAGCTGCTGGCCTGCCTGTTTGAGCAGGGCGACCTTCTCCGACGCATCATCGCCAGCGCGCAGGCCAGCGGGTGCCCCCATTGCCCCTGCCGCATGCCACTCACTTGCGTATATCGTGGACTGACTTTGACTTCGCTCAACCCCCCCCCCCACACACACACAACAATCTTCAGTGTCCGGAGCGAGGGCCATTTGGGTCACGTCTATGTTATCGCTCAGGCCATCGCCGCATCGGCTCAGCCCAAAGTCACCGCCTACACCCAAGGTACCTCATCTATGAGCTGTACGTGCTTTGGCCTCTGAGACTCACACTCATCGTGCGCGATGCTACACAAACAACAGCAAATGCAGAGTGGCAGGCGTTCGCCAGCACGACACTTCGGCAACTGGCAGAGAAGAGCGAGTACTCGCAGTACGCCCCCGATGAGGGGATGCGCAATGCGACCACCGCCTCCTCTGACGTAAAGATCACCGACCTCCAAGTCGATGAGCCCGACGCCGGTGCCACCAAGAAATCCACAACGACTGCTGCCTCGGCCGTCGTCGCCCCAACGGTCGTACCGCAGGTGAGCTTTTCCTCGGCTTTCGGCTCGCGTCTTCGCGCGTGCGCGCCGCAAACTAAATTCTGTGCGTGACTTTTGAAAGGCCGCGACGAATGCCGAAAGCTGGGCCAAGTTCGATGACGACGACGATGTGGACTGGGCCAAGGCCGCGTCAACTACGCCTGCGGCCATCCCTGTGTTTACTTCAACAGCAGTGCAGGTAACGCGGGTCCCCTTGCGTTTTGCAATCCAAGCTAACGCCTTTTCCGATTCGGAACGCAAAGACTGCTCCCACCGAGACGAACGCCGACAGCTGGGCCAAGTTTGATGACGACGACGGCGTGGAGTGGGCCAAGGCCGCGTCAACCACGCCCGCGGCCATTCCCGTGTTCACGCCAACAGTAGTGCCGGTAGCGTTCCTCCCTCCATGTCCTGCGATGCAAGCCCGGGACTGACATCTTTCCTACGGTGTAGACTGCTGCGGCTGCGTCAAACGATGACTGGGCCAAGTTCGACGACGAAGAAGTGGACTGGACCACGGCCGCGTCAACCGCAATTCCTTCGACTAGCGCTGTGCCGGCTGTGCGTTCTTCGTTTCTCTTTCTTTGCTTCGTCCTCTTTGGCGTGGCCTCATTATCTCTCCTTCCGCCAGAGCACGGGCCTGTCGGACTGGGCGAAGTTCGAGGAGGACACCGAGGGCGCGGACAACTGGGCTAAGTTTTAGTGATCTGATCTCTCTGCTTCGGTGGAGTGGTCTCTGCGTCAGACCAGCTCTTGCTTCGTCAGCGGTGCAACTTTTCTGCGGACAGCTAATCACCACCACAACAGCAACAAGCAAGGGAAAACGCCACTCCCCACACCACCATCCGGGCGACATCAGCACTTTTCAGTCTCTCATTCTCCTTGTCCTTCACAACGCCAAAACACACCAAAACTAGAGCACGGTGCACCGGACCTGATGCAACTACCAAGTTTGAGACCTCGCCGCCTTCACTTCATCGTCCGCTTGGGGCCGAAATTTCGCGGACGCGGAGAGCGAGAAGACGAAAGCGAGGAGTAAAGTCCCCGTCCCGGCACCATACGCCCAGCCCGCAGCCACTACTCGGACTCTTCCGTTTTATTGCTCTCCGCCCGCACGCCCGTGCACCTGCTTGCAGCCAACAACATCACAACTCCTGCAGAAGATCCCTCTCCATCTTCTACATCTCTCCATCTCCATCTTCAACTCTAGACAAGTGGTCTCACTCGAGCAGCGTTTGGGTTTGGGACAATGGCGCAGCAGCAAGGATTGGGAGAGAAGGTGTGGTCGGCGCTCGAGCTCGAGTGGCTGCCGGCCTACCACGACTGGCGATCGGCCCACCTGTGGATGGGGAGGCACTACGAGGTGCCGGTGGCGCTGTGCGTGCTCTACGTCATCGTCATCTTCGGCGGTAAGCGATTGATGAGAGATCGGAAGGCGTTCGATTTGCAGCAGCCGCTCTTCATCTGGAACGTGTTCCTCGCCACCTTCTCGGCCATCGGCGCTCTGTGCACGGTGCCCCACATCTACACGACGGTGGCGGAGAGGGGCTTCACGGAGGACATGTGCACGACCAGGTCCGAGATGGCGAACCCGTGGGTCTACCTCTTCTGCCTGAGCAAGATTCCCGAGCTGCTCGACACGGTCTTCATCGTGCTGCGCAAGAAGCCGCTCATCTTCCTCCACTACTACCACCACGTGATGACCCTCCTCTACTGCTGGAACGCATGGGCTCTCCACATCCCCAACGGCGGCTGGTTTGCGGCGATGAATCTCATCATCCACACGCTCATGTACTCGTACTACGCGGCCTGCGCGATTGGCGTCCGATTCAGCAACCGCACCCGCCTCTCGATCACCTCGCTCCAGATCCTCCAGATGATCCTCGGCGTCTCCATCGTGCTCCACAACCTCGTCGTGTGCAACTCGCACCCGGAGAACTACATCTTCGGCCTCGTCATGTACGCGAGCTACATGGTGCTCTTCACCAAGCTCTTCCTCGACTCCTACGTCTTCAAGCGGCCCGCCCGCGACGCCGCCAAATCGGCCAAGGAGAGGGCCGAGCGCGTCAAGGACGAGCAGGAGCAGGACCACACCGGCGCCGATTCGTCTCGCATCCGGAAGCGACCGACCGCCGTCAAGAAGGCCAACTAAGAAGAAGGCCTCCCTCCTGAGCTGAGAACCTCCGACCCGCCTTTCTCCTTCATGGCTGATCTCTCCGCTGTCTTCGTCTTTTTCGAAGAAGCAATCAACAATACCTTATTTATTTGCTTTATGGCTTCCCTGGAGCACCACCAGACAAGGGGGCAGACGACACCACCACGTCTCGGCGTTGGTCCTCCATGCTGACCGTCATCTACAAGCCCCCAGGGGGCCAACAACAGTTGATGTGGTCTGCCGGCTTGGTCGGATATTTCGAGGTTTGTGGTGGTCGACGCTACACGAAATTTCACTCTTCGGATCACCTCATGTGCTGTAAGGCGGGGAGCACGAGTTTCGATTCGAGAGCCGCACCTGTGGGGCGCCAGCATGTGTTGTTGAATTGATTGAAAGGACTAGAGAGACAGAGAGACAGACGAAGAAGAAGAAGAAGAAGAAGGTGCAATTTGATCCAAAGGCAGTGGACTCCTACTCTTCCGCTCTTCCTCCCTCGAACGGGCCCGCTCGCCATCCTTCCGCCAACGCAAGCAATATCGATTCGATTGTAGACCCTAGTAGAAAGCAGGCAAGCAACTAATTGGGCATCAATCCAGCATGTGGGTCTTGTTCGCGCCGGATGCCGGCACCGACCCCCTGTGGCAGACACTGGAGGAGAATGAATTCTTCGAGCTTCAAGCCTACAAGCCCGCCACATCGAGCAAGAATGAAACATCACTGCTCTCCATGCTCACGGCTCTTCCCTCATCTCTCCTCGCCACCTCTCGCGCCCCCAGCTTAATTGGTGGGGGAGCCGAAGAGAACTTTCCTTACCGCATTCTACTCAAGACACAACCCCCCTACGGTACACATCCATCTTGGTGTCATCTCTTTATTACATCGCCATCCTCTTCGTCTTCATTGCCATGCCCTCTGCAACAATGCCCATTTAAACTCCTCAATTAATTTGCCCCCTTCAAATCTTGCGGCTTGTCCCTTTTCTCAATCCCTCGTCTGTTGGCTTTTGCGTGGTGTTCCATTTCATCAATCAATTCAGCTTCTGATTTTTGCTTTTACAATTAACTGATTTATCTCTATTTATTCCATTCGCTTCACAGGTCAGCGCCATGCCGCGAAGCAGCAGAGCAAGGAAGCCAAAGACTCCGGATATGTGGAGGTCTCGTCCGTTGCGGACGGCTCTCACGGCGGCAGCCGCGCCCCCGCCCAAGTCATCGCGCTTGCCAAGGTACCCTCCACCTCTCGTTCTGTTCCGTGGCCCTGATGCTTGTGGCGGTGATGCCAGAGCAACTTGCTCACGTCTCTGTTGCAGGACCTGCGGGTAATCAAGGAGCACTGGAACTGGCTCGTCAATGACATGTCGACAGCGTGTTCCTTCTTCACGCGAGAGTCGGAGAAGGAGGAGAACGAGCTGTGGGACTTCCTTCTCATGAAGTTCACTTCAATGGCGCAACAGGAGGCGAAGAAAAGGGTACGCGTGCGTCGGTGTTCGCTTTCTTTCTTTCTTGTTCGCTCTCTGCCCTTCTTCCTGCGCCTCGGCTATCTAAAGCTTAAAGTCGATGTGTTGTGTCATCCAGGAAATGCAACGAGAGCGTGAGCGCGAAAAGGCCATGGAGCGCGAACGTCAGCTCGAGATCGCCACCTTCGTCGACAACAAGCACAAGTACGCCAAAAAGCAGGCCAACATCATGATCGACGAAGAGGAAGAGGAGGACAACAAGGCCAAGGAAAAGCGCTTCGAGGAGATGGACCAAAGCCGCCAGGCGCTTTGGAAGAAGCTCTTCCCGAAGATCTCCACCATCGAGCGGCTCATCGTTGGTACTGCGCCCCCTCTCGCATGCAACATGTTTTTTCAAACGGTTTCGTTGGTGTTTGCACGGGCAGCTCGAATTTTGCACCAATCCTCGCGACAATTACGACCAGATCACCGTTTCAATGATAACTTTCACAACATTTAATTTAATCCGAATTCGGATCTGACTTGTGAACACCGTGTCACGCGTGACAGAGTATCCGTGTTCGCTGGAGCGTAAGGGAGTCGAGCGACGAGGCCTGTTATTGGTCACCCCGCGACACGTCTGCTTCCACAGCCCGCGGCTCAACACACGCGTGGCCATCTACTGGCGGGTCATCACATCGCTCTCGCGCGCTACGGCGGTCAATGGCACCGTGCCGGCCATCTACGTAACTTGCCTCGGCGCCTACCACGAAGAGGTAACCGCGCTTTCCCATCTCCTTCTTGCCCTTTGCGGCGCCGGTGGTGTTGTGTCTGTGGCCGTGGCCGTCTTTAACTCTTCTTCTTTCGGCCCAATTAGTTTCTGTTTCACTCTCTTGCAGACTTTGAACAAACGATGGGCCTCCTGGTCCGAATCTGGCACTTGGCGCTGCTGGAGGTGCGGACATCTTTTTTCGCGCAAATGTTAAAGGGTGACGACTGACCGGGATGTTTATGCGGTTCGTCGAATCCAGGAAGCGGCAGATCGTGACGGGGACGAAGAAGCGAAGGCGCGGCTGATGGGCATAACGCGAGAACAGCTTCTGTGCGAAATCGAGCGCGAGAAGCATCGCAAGACATTCCGCATGCCGAAGGAGGAGCTCCTCATCGCAGGTACGTCTTCCGACTGTCTGCCACGTGTATTTGCGAGCAACATTCGTCCTCTCTCTCTCTCTCTCGATGCGTGGTGCCGTTGGTGGTGCGTTCCAACCAATCGTTTCGTGCCCGGTCACAGAGTTCTGCGGCAGCCTGTGGATGGAGAACATCATTCAGGTCTACGAGGGCACCCTTCACATATCGGCCAACTACGTGTGCTTCCACGCCGACGTGGAAGGTCACAACTTTTCCGTGGTCATCCCCTTCCGCGAAGTGCTCGACATCATATCTGTAGATAGCAAGCTCATTCAGGTCAACACCCACTCCAACAAAGTACGCCCAGTCTTCACCTTTGTGTGTGTGTTGTGTGTTGTGTGTTGTGTGTGTGTGTGTGTGTGGTGTGACGCCGAGGTCTTACGCACGCGATTGCTTCGCTTTTCGGTGTGGTCCGATGATACCAGTTTTCCTTTTCGCTGCTGTGGCGACGGCAGCACTGCTGCGAGCTGATGGTGCAGCTGTGGTCGCGACGCATTCGTAGCTCGGAGCGGCTGCTGGAGAAAGTGCCTCCTGCCGAGGGACCCTGGGACGACTTTGGCTTCGTCGGTCTCGGACCCATCGTCAAGGACAGCAAGCACTTCCGATCCGACTACGCCATCAAGCAGAAGCTGCAGCGCAAGCGATGGGAGGAGTACATCGGCAAGTACGGCTGGGGCATCCAGATGCTCAAGACCTCCGACGCGCTCCGCGACATCGTGCGGTACGGCATTCCAGACGAGCTCAAGGGTACGTGCGCCAACTCAGGGCAACGGCTCTGCCCTATCCGCCCAGTCTGTTGGCGTCTGCTGACACGCGTTGGGGGGGGGGTACAGGCGGCCTTTGGCAGATCTTCCTGGGCAGTGCGCACAGCTTTTGTATCAAGCCCGGCGAGTACCAGAACCTTCTCAAACAGTTCGACGGAAAGAACTCGGACGCCATCTCCGAGATTGAGAGGGTTTGTGTTCTCTCTCTCTCTCTCTCTCTATTTCCCCTTTTGTTGCTCATTTCTCTTTTCTTCATTCCACTCAAACAGGATGTCAACCGAAGCTTTCCCGAGCATCCCTATTTTCAGAGCGAATCGGGCAAGCAGGCCCTGCGCAATGTGCTCATCGCCTACTCGTGGCGAAACCCTTCCCTTGGTTACTGCCAGTCCATGGTGCGCGTCGCGCGCTCTCTTTCCTATTTTTCCCCGCCTCACCGCCGAACTCGCCTCCTCTGTTAACACTAATCTCACGCCGTTGTGTGTTGTTGGCCTACTATAGAACATCATCTGCTCGCTGCTGTTGTTGTTCATGGGCGAGGAGGAGACGTTTTGGGCGCTCACGATCCTGTGCGAGGAGCTGTTCCCGCAGTACTTCACGCCCGACATGCTGGGCTCGATGACCGATCAGCACGTGCTGGAGGACCTCGTTGCCGAGCACTTCCCCAAGCTCAACGCGCACCTGGAAAGCATCCAGCTGCCGCTCGTGCTCATCTCCTTCCCCTGGTTTATGTGCCTCTTCATCGGCTACATTCCCATGCAGGTATGACGCCCTTGTGTCTTGTTGCGTGTGTCGTGACAACGCACCAAAGGGTCTCACTGAACGACACGCCTTATACACCAAGACGAGCATCCGCATACTGGACATTTTGTTTTGCGAGGGCTACGACAGCACCTTCATGTTCAAGGTGGCGTTGGCCGTGTTCAAGTTCAACCAAAAGTTCATCCTCAACACCAAGGACTTTTCCAAGCTCGTCATTCAGCTCAAGTTCACCAACCTCGACTGCGACACCCTGCTCGAGGTACCCATTCCACCTTCCATAGCAAGACCTCTCGCGCGCGGTAGTCCAGACGAGATTTTGCTGACCTGCCGTGGTCGTTATCGTTGCCGTCATGTCTGCGATCACCAAACAGATCACGGAGGACTTCTGGTGGGTGACCAGCAAGCTCATCAACGAAATGCGGGACTACCACCGCTTCCAGCTGCTCAAGGAGTCTAAGACCCCGGCGCCGCCTATCGCCTCGCCCTCCGGCACGCCCCTCTCGGCACGCTCCACGTCGGCGCCGACCCACTTCCCGCGCGCGCCGTCGACACCCGTGCAGACCCCCACGCCCACGCCCTCGTCGTCGCCGCCGCTGCCCACCTACATGACGATGCCCATCCGCACCCGCTCCGACTCGTCCCTGTTCGCCACGGCCAAGACACCGCTCGGCCCGATGTCCATCCCCGAGGGCACGACCGGGTCGCTCACCACCATCCCCTTCCTCACGTCGGCCGACATGAGCGGCGTGGGCTCGCCCAGCTCGCAGCCGCCCATGTCCGCGCCGCCGGGCTACATGGTCAAGACCCCATCGCCGTCGCCCACGCCCCGCAAGGTCCAGTTCGACGGCACCAGCATTCCCTTTGTTGGTACGACACGCGCGCACAACGCTTTTGTTTGCGAAAGGTGTCCCAATGCTCATGACGCAACCCACCCACCCAGGTGGTGCCACAGACAACAAGATCATTTCCGCGCTCACGCGATTGTCGTCAAAGGAGCGGCTGTCGCGAGCGGAGGAGGACGAGTCGACGTCGACCGACGCCACCGGCAGCGACGACGAGACCACCAGTTCCATGGACGACAGCTCCGACACCGATTCCAGCGACGACGACACTGTCTCGTCCGAGACCGTCAGCGAGACCGAGCGGGTAACGGACCCGGTACCGGCCGGACGGGAGGCGTCGGACGAGGCCGGCCAGGAGGAGAGCCGCAGCGCCCGCCGCCGCAAGGCGAAGCGCGAGCAGGAGGAGGCTGAGCGAGAGCAGCTGTTCCATCTGGAGCTCGACCCGAAGCCCACCGCGGCTGGCGCCACCGCGGAACCGGACAGCAGCGGCACCGCACAGGCGGCAGACGCCAGGGAGAACAGCCAAAGCAGTGATGGCGTGGAGTCCGCCGCCAGCGGCGCCAAGACGCCCGTCGACGAGGCGGCCCGGTTGGCTGGCGGCAGCAAGAGCGAGCCGTCGACGCCCATCCGCGTTACGCACAGCGACGACGTGCTTGACGCCAACGAAGCCGAGAAGGAGAAGCGACGCAAGCGCAAGATCAAGAGCCGGCGACGCCGACTCGCCTCGCTCGGCCGCACGCGCAGCCGTAAGAGCCGCGAGCGGGTGGGCCGGATCAAGGGCGGCATAAACGCCGACGACTCGGGCGACGTCTTCGAGCCCGAGCCCGACGACGACGAGCGCGAGAAGCGCATCGTGCGCCTCGATCTCGATCTCAACCTCGCCTGGCGCAAGTCGACTGCTGATGACCGCGGCGGCGCTGATGGCAACAAGGGCGTCAAGTACCTGCAGCGCTTCCTGTTCAAGAAGCGGCGCAGGCACTCGGACGGCTACCTGGACATCATCAAGGAGGAGGACGAGTCTCCCGTGTCGCCCCGCACCCGCACCGGCGACGACTCGGGCGAGCCCTCCGTCACCCACCGCCGGTTCTTCGTGGAGGAGGACGAGGGCGAGGAGCGCGAGACCACCTTCGGAGGTACACACATGCACACACCTCTTTCTGGCACGCTCGTGTCGCGACAGCACATGCTGACATGCTCGTGTCGTGTGTTGCCACAGAGCCGGATGCGCCGGATTCGGCTCGCCGGGAAAAGGGCAAGGAGAGGGAGACGGTCATCGAGAGGCGTCGCTCGCAGACGGATACCATGTTTTCACCGCGGCACAGGTCAGGCGAATACGAGGCCGCGCCAGTCGTCGCCTCGTCGTCCGCCGATCTCAAGGCGACCGAGAGCCTCTCCACGTCCGCGCTCAGCCGAACGAACGAGGGCCTCTTCGCGTCGTCTTCGGGGGTCCGCTCGGTGTCGGGCCGAACACAACAACTGCAGCAGCAGCGGCCATCGCAGCAGCCGGCGACGCACGACAGCAGCGGGGGAGAGCGGAAGGACAAAGAAAAGGAGGAGGAGGAACAGAGCGAGGACGAGTCGAGCTCGGAGACCGACGACAGCGAGCGCGATGACGAGCTCAAGAGCTCCATCTTCGTCACCTCCAACACCACCCATCTTCCCAGGTTCGTGTCGTGTTGTGTGTCGTGAGTTACTTGAGTGCTGACGGCTTTGATTGCCTGGGCAGGGTGCGGAAGACGAAGAAAGTGCGCGAGCGACGAGCCTCGGTGGCCAATCTGCTGAAGAAGGAGCCCAGCGGCCGGTTGCTCGACCACGCCGGCGCCTTCGTCGAGCGGAAACGGGTCGAGCAGCTCGAGGAGGATTTCCTCATCCGCACGGCCGGCGCCGCCGTGGCCGCGGCCGCCGGCAAGCGGAGCGACGAGATGTCGCCCGTGCACTCCCTCAAGGCCATGGACCGCATCGATAGCAAGCCCAGTGGGCTCGAGCAGTCCCACACGACTCCGCTCAAGCGAAGCAAGGAGGCGGTGGACCTCGTCGGCGCTGGCGACCTGGTGCCCCCCGTGGTGATGAAGGCCACCGTCACGCCCGGCGGGCGGAGTCCGCCGCTGCTGCCCAAGATCGAGGAGCTGCGGGAGGACCTGACCAGCAGCGCCGACGAGGACTCGGGCAGCGACGGTGACCTGGCGGGGCGCGAGCTCGGTACGAGCCCCGAGGGCCGCCGCAAGAAGATCCGGAGCAAGCTGCGGAACAGCCGGCGGCTCTCGCTGTCGGAGCCCAACCTCAACCTGGCCACCTCGCCCCAGAGCCACCACCCGCACCAGCACCAGCACCAGCAGCGCGCGCGCAGCAACGGCAATGCCGCCGCCCGCCAGGAGCTCAAGCGGTCCGACGAGGAAGAGTGGGAGCGCACCTCCGACGACGAGCTGCCGACCAGGCGCCGGCGCGGCGCCAGCAACGGCGGCCGAAGCGGCGGCGACAGCGACAGCGATGGCAGCGACTCGGACCGCGGGAGCGACGGCGGCAGCAGCCGAAGCAGCCTGGACAACGGCCAGTCGTCGTCAGGCGGCGGCCAGAGGCGGAGCGAGGACGGCGAACGGCCCGAGGGCGGCAGCGGCCGGCGCCGGGGCAAGTTCTTCAAGTACTCGGCCGACATTCTGGCCAAGACAAAGGGCGCGGGCGGGCGAGACAAGGACCGCGACCGCGACCGTGGCGACCGCGACGACCGGAAGCGGATCGAGGAGCAGCGGCGGCGGGACAAGGATCGCACCAAGGAGGAGGAGCGCGAGAAGCGGAAGAAGGAGCGCATGGACGAGAAGGAGGCCCGACGACGGAGCAAGGAGGACAAGGAGCGGCGCAAGGTGCTCGGCGGCGGCGGCGGCGACCACCACGGCGACCACCATTACCACAAGGAAAAGGAGAGGGAGAAGGAGAGAGAGAGGGAGAGGGAGAGGGAGAGGGACGGGCTGGACGACAGTGACAAGAAGCGACGACACAGGGAGGAGAAGGAGATGAAGCGGCGGAGGGAGGAGGAGGAGAAGGAGAGCCGGCGGAAGCGGAAGGAGGAGGAGAAGGAGCTGAAGAAGCAGCACAAGCTCGAGAAGCGGAAGGACGCGTCGGAGATCGACGAGCGCGGCGATGGCGGCGCGGGAGGCGGCAGTGACATCGTCGGCAAGCAGCACAAGAAGGCGTTCGGGCTGCTGCCTCTGCCTCACCTGCACCACGGCCACTCTTTGAGCTTCCACCTGCCGTCGTCGCCCCGACGCAACGCCGGCGGCGGCGGCGGATCGTCAGTGGCGTCGAACGGCATGCTCAAGACGCCGCCGTCGCCGCGCGCCCACATCGCGCCGATCACCTTCAACCGCACGACGCCGCACCCGCAGGCGCAGGAGGGCAGCCCGAGGAAGCCGCCTCCGGCCCCGGCCAGCACGAGCTCGTCCCGCGACGCCATGACCTCCTCCGACGACAGCCTCACACAGTGAGGCGAGATCACCACACCACCATCACTACCCCACCAACACTACCATCATCACTACCACCATCATTCCCAACAATCTCTCAATGTACACATGTACTTTACCCCCGGCCGCAGTACCGCGAATGCAAAGGGTGAACGACAAGTGGTGTTTACTGTGAGGACGCCCCTCCCCGCCGGGCCTCGCGGAGGACAAAACGATGCCGTCCTTGACGTCCCAGGTTAGGAAACAAGGCCCCTTGTTGTAGAGCGATGACTGGAGTGGTGAGGTGGCCGCCATGGCGACAGGCCAATTTGCAATCACACCGTACTTGCCTGCCGGTGGCGAGAGAACAAAAAGAAAGGAAAGGAAAGGTGGGCGAACAGAGGGGTCTCTTATTTCGCGTTGGTTGAACAAAGAACGAAAGATGGGAGGGAAGGGTGGGGGGGGGGGAAGAAAGAAGGGATTCGGCGCTCACTTGTTGCTCTTGCCGCGGAGCTGGGCCACGATGAACTTGTAACGCTCGACGCAGTCCTTCTTGGACTTTCCGGCGACGGCCGCAGAGATCGAGTCCCAGCGCGAAACGCCCAGCGAGGCCGGGAACTTCTTCAGGGCAGCCTCGAGAGCCTTCTGCTCGTCCTGCGACCACTCCGCTGGCGAGGCAGCTTCCTGTGACGGTTGGCAGGGAAAAAAAACAGCTTGTGAGCGAACCGCACACAACGAATCGCGACGACACACACGCGCGCGCGCGACAGAGAGAATGTGCACCTTCTCGGCTGTGGATTCGGAGGTGGCGGTCGTGGTGGTAGAGGGCGAAGGGGCAGCGGCGGGCTTCTTCTTTTCGCCCTTGGGCTGGGGCTGCTTCTTGCCGTTGGCCTGGCGCGCGGTTCCGTTGCTCTCCTCCACCACCGGCGCGAGGTCGGGGACTTGCGTGCGCAGCGAAATGCCGCCGATGGGTCCGCCCGCGTTCAACTTCTGCACCTTGACCTGATCGTGGTCATGGTTTGTTTGTTTGGTTGAATGATTGATTGTTAGAAAGCGGTTGGTGGTGCCTCGATTGTGGAATGGCGACGGTGGGTACGTACTCCCTTGTGCTTGTGATCCTCGATCTGCACGCCGGGCAGGGCGCTCTTCTCGGCCACGACCTTGATCTCGCCCACCTTGGCGATGATCTCCTGCACAGACCTGGACTTGCCGCCGTTGGCTCGGTCCGCCTGATGAAGAAATGAAATCAATCAGTCAACCACCAACCAACGACTACGATAACAGAGAAGATAATGGGTGGTACCTTGGAGTTGACGAGGTCGGCGATCATTCGCCACCTGTTGGGGCTGCCGCCGGGGTACCTGGCGATACCCTGGGCGAGGAGGCCCAGCTCGTCGTCGGTCCACGGAATGGCGGCCTTGGCCTTCTTCTCCTCCGCGGCCTTGGGCTGCTCCTCCTCTTCCTTCTGCTTCTGCTTCTCCTCGACGGGGACGTGGTTGGGTTTGAGGAAACGCACTTCGGCGTCGAAGGCGGCCTGCGCGTTCTGGTTGGTCTTGATGGCCTCGATGAGGGCCTTGAGACGCTCGACGGGCAGGTTGCTGCACATGAGCTCCACGTCGCTGGTCGGCGCCTTGAGGTCCTTGGCGCTCCTGCAAAACTTCCTCAGCTTGGCCCTCGCGTCGCGAAGAGCGTTCGCCTTCCTCTGCCTCTCCTTCGTTTCCTGTTGTTTTTTTTAATCATACACAAATAATTAGGAATCAAAATCACTTATTTGCAGAAGAAAAGACTAACGGAAAAGGAAAAGAAATGATGAAGTCGGCGGTACCTCTTCGGCCTTGGACTTGGCTTCCCTCTCCTTGGCCTCTCGCTCCTCGGCTTCCTTTCGCTCTTGCTCCTCCCGCACCCTCTTGATGGCGTCGATCTTTTCCTGCTTGACACGCTTCTTGGCCTCCTTCTCCGCCAACTTGTGTCGCTTGATGCGCGGATCTCGCTTGAACGCGCCCTCTGCCAAGCCAAACAGGGAATTGGTGAGCCACATGAGTGTCGCGTGTGTGCGCGTGCGTGCGTATGTGAGTTCGTACCAACGAGAGTGGCAACGCGAGTGAGCTCTTCCCTCTTCTTGCGCTTCCTCTCGCGTTCGTTTTGCCGCTCCATCCATCGCTTCTCTTCTCGGGTCTCGGCCTCCTCGGGGTCGTGTTCGTCGGCGCCGGCAAAGTTTCGCCACGAGCGGAAGGACATCCAGAAGTCGTAGAACTCCATCACCTTGTCGTAGGGCGTGTCCGAGTCGCCCAGCGCCGGCACGGGGTGAATCTTGGACCACTTGCTGTTGCGCTCGATGACCGGGCCGTAGATTCTGAAAAACTGCTCGTCGGTCTCCACCTTGACGAGCTCGGAGGGGATGGAGTCGTCGAAGGGCTCGGTCGAGTCGAACTCGCGCCTCTTGCGCGGGTCGCTGAGTGTATCGTGGGCTGCACCATCGGACGATCACAGCAAACGCACAGAGAGAGAAATACATCAGACGTGGTTTCGTCGTGGTTCGCGGGAAGGTAGGCGGTACCGCGAGTGAGAGACTTGAACATCTCGTCGGCGTCCTCTTCGGACATTTCGTCGCCCTTCTTGTCGGGGTGGTGAATGAGAACCTGCTTGCGGTCTGGAGACACACCACAGGCATCAGTCCCACGTTCGGTGTTTACAAAGCGAAGAGCGAAGAACGAAGAAGAGAAGGACGTGATAGCACGTACAGGCCTTCTTGATCTGGTCCTCGGTGGCGCGCCAGCGGAGGTGAGCCAGGCCGAGAAGCTCGTAGGGGTCCTCGGACAGCAGGTTCGACGCGGCGGCGGCGCTGGTGGACTGGCCGCCGGCGCTCTTCGTCTTGCGCTTCTGCTCAGCACGGGCGCGAGTAGCGTCGTCGATCTGCGGCTCCTCCTCGGTCACCGGCTCTCCGCGGAGCAGGCGCTGTAGCATGGCCTCGAAGTTCGTGCCCGCGGGCTCGACCCTCAGCTTTTCGATCGACTGCTTGAATGGGAAACCTGGAGATTCCAATTCAAACGGTCTCATTAGTGATTTGAATTGGGAGATGGAAGTAAAATCATAATTATCTCCGCTTTCATTCGGAATCGCGACACAATGGTTGTTCGCAAGGTTCTACAAAAATTCTTGAATGATGAATGTCATGACGTTAGCGGTACGCGAGTATCCGAACGCAAGCGGGCGAAGAACGATTGAAGAATTGGCAAAGAGAGTTGCAATTCAAGGACATCGTTTCAAGATTTTGTAGAATTTTGAAGAAAGTTGGCGTACCCGAGAGCTTGAGGCTCACGGAGGCCCCAGTCCAGCCGGCAGGCGGGGCCATGAGAAGGCGTACGGCGGTGCGCCTGTTGATGTATTGCTCCCAGGCGGAAGGGGCAGCGGACTGCTGCATCGAGGCCGCGATCATGTTGAAAGCGAAGGACGACATGTTCTGAAGATTTCAAATCAGTCCCGAGGTCCGTAAGGAAGAACAGCTGTTTCGACCAACGAAGGATGAAGATGAACTCGTGTGGCGGGAGGGATCAAGATGCAGAGATCGAGATCGAGATGCAGGGCGGGAGGCAGCAAAGAAAAAAAAGTGACTCCGGCGCTTTGTAGGTTCGCCCGCCCCTCATGCCCGGATTTTACCCGGATTATCGCTCCCACGTGCGAGTTTCATCTGCACCTTGGTCTAGAATCCTGATCCAGCCAGGAGGTGAGCACAGCCTGGTCAGCCACTGTGTACCAGCCTCCCTCTCATTTACACCTGTCTGTCCCCAAGTCTGGCCATGGATATGCTGATGGGCCTGGGCAGCAGAGGCCTGCCTAGTAAGCCAAGCCTTGGGCTCCACTTAGTTGAAAACCTGAAATTTCGCAACTCAGCAACTTTTCCCACAGTGAGTGTCGACAGGGACTTCCGGTCTTTTTCTGGTGGGGGGGCTTGTTCGGGGTCTGGGGCGAGTGTGCATCCACCGAATTTGGCTCGGCTTTGGCTTCATACAGCACACAGCATCAACAATGAGCAAGAAGAAGAAGGCGGTAAAGATCAATCTCTCAGATTTCCTGAGCTCCGACATCGGCGGGCCTCCCGTTGTTTCGGAGGCACTCCCCAATGCCCCACGGTACGCGACACTACACTCCATCTGAATCTATCAAATCTGTCCATAATTTTTGTTTCATCTTCTCTCATGATTCTCTTATGATTCATTTCGAGTGCACGGTTCGCCAAAGGCGATACATCTTTGATGATCCTCGTTCTTATAATACTTCGATTGTGCAGCTCTGCCGAGATGGACGATGGGGAGGGCTACGGCGGGGGCGGCGGCAGGTATGGCGACCGCGACGGCGGAGATCGCTACGGCGGCGGTGGCGACCGCTACGGTGGCGGTGACCGCGAGGGTGGCGGCAGGTATGGCGACCGCGACGGTGGCGACCGCTATGGCGGCGGCGGTAGGGGCGGCGGCTACGGCGACCGCGATGGTGGCGACCGCTATGGCGGTGGTGGCGGTAGGGGCGGCGGCTACGGCGACCGCGACGGTGGCGACCGCTATGGCGGCGGCGGTGGCAGGGGCGGCGGCTACGGCGACCGCGATGGTGGCGACCGCTACGGCGGAGGAGGAAGGGGAGGCGGCTACGGCGACCGAGACCGCGAGGGCGGCGGGGGAGGCTATGGCGATCGCGAGGGCGGCGGCCGCTACAGCACCGGCGGCGAGCACTGGGGCGCCGACCGCGACCGCGGCCGCGACAGTGCGCCGCCTCGCCGCGCCGGCGGTTATGAGCCCCGCGTGCCGTCGCCCGCCCGCGACGAAGAGTCCAGGTTCGCCGGCAGAGACGATCTCACCCCTGCGTACGCACCATCCCATCCCTTGCCTTCCCGACCGCGCTTGGCGCTCACTCGCGTGATGTGCACATGAGCAGTGAGGCCGCTGCTCGTTCTGCGGAGCGTCCGGCCGCGGCTGCTGGAGGCGCGGCGGAGCAGCCCCCGAGGGAGCGCAAGAAGCCCGCATTCGACCCGTTCGGCGGAGCCAAGCCGCGGGAGCTGGTTCTCCAGGAGAAGCCCGAGCTCGCCGAGCTCGCGAAGGAGCCCGTGGCGGCGGCGGCGGCCGGCGGAGAGTCTGCAGCTGAGAAGCCGGCCTCCGAAGCCACTCAAACCGAGGAGGCCGTCACCGAGGGCGTGCAGAATCTGAGCGTCCGCGACGAGCGCCCCGCTGCCCGTGACGAACGCCCCGTCGACAGGCGTCCTCCTCGCGAAGAGGAGTCGCGCTACAACACCAGCAGGTACACGGCAACACAACCAAGCCCGCACCGCACCACACCCCGCCACAACAGCGAGTCACAGAGATTGAGCGTTAAACTTAACCTTCTTGCAACGCACACAGCACGGAGGACTGGCGTTCCGGCCCCAGGACTGCGGTGCCGAAGAGAGACGAGCGCGGCGACACCGGCGGCGCCTATCGCCCGCCCTCCGCCAGACGCGGCGGGTTCGGCGGCAGCGAGGACCGCGGTGGCTTCCGAGACCGTGGTGGCTACGGCGACCGCGACCGCGACAGGGGCTACGGCGATCGCGACCGCGGCTATGGCGGCCGTGACAGCAGGGGTGGCGGCTACGGCGACCGCGATAGGGGCTATGGCGATCGCGACCGTTCTGGCGGGGGCTATGGCGACCGCGAGCGTGGCGGCGGCTACGGAGATCGCGACCGTGGCTATGGCGACCGTGAGCGTGGTGGCGGCTACGGCGATCGCGACCGTGGCTATGGCGACCGCCGAAGCGGCGATCGGGACAGCTCGCCCGGCGCCGGCGGCGACAGAAGGAGCCCGTTCCGCGGCGGCAACAGGGACGACCGGCCCAGGAGCGCGGAGCGCGGCAGCCCTGCCCGTGGCGACTACGACGACCGCCGCCCGAGCGGTGACGACCACCAGGAGCCCCGCGACTGAGCTCAAGACACGCCAATGGCCTCTCCTCCCTCCCCACATCGAAAATGGCCCCATTGCATTGACTCCAGAGTTTGACACACAATAAATTATACCATCACATGATCCCCAGCTTGCTGATGTAGGTGCTGGATGTGGCTCGTGCCGCCAACATGGTGACAACGATCTCGAGCCATGATGGTGTTGATGGTGATTTTGAACACCTTCGCCCCACACAAAAAAGAAGCGAAAAATCAAGAATTGAGAAATTATTTCCCTGCGCCGCGGCTCTTCCGTTTCGCTAGAAATTCCAGCACGTCGCTCGCGGCTGGGATCGATCAAAATTGATTTTTCAGATTGAGTTCTGCATTTTCGATCAATCACATCCATCGAGAGACTACGGGCGAAGAGGAGAACGAGGGAAGAGGAAGAGAAGGAGGAAGGAAGAAAAAGAAAAAAGAATGATGCGCCCCGAGGGCGGATCGAGGGCCTCGCGAGGAACGTCCTCCTCATCCTCGTCGACAGCATCGAGGCATTCATCAACAACGACGACCGCCCCTCATGATTTTGTGGCCGAAACGGTCTACCTGCCCACCCTATGCCGCTATTGCAAGGACGTCATGTGGAGCTTTGCCTCGGGCCTGCGCTGCAGGCGCTGCTCCTGCGCCGTGCACGTTGAATGCCGAGCCGAAACGCCCAACGACTGCCTCGTTGTGCCTCGTGCCTCTTTGCCCAGCGCAGGACCGGTTCGCTCCATCTTCCCCCCTCCTCTCTTTTTCATGAATGCTGCATGCGTACATGTTGTCATTAGAATTGCCTTGATCATCATCATCTCATCCTATTTGGTGTTGTTTTCTGATGTTCTTTTGGTTCTTTGGGTAGCCAAAGGCGGGGTTCACTCGACGCGGAATCGTCAAGGAGGGCTTCCTGTGGAAGATGGCCAAGGCCGACCCGAGCTGGACGCGCCTCTGGTGCATCTGCAAGCCCGAGGCCCTCTTCTTCTTCCGCCCTCAACAGGTAGCGCTGAGCTAAGCTAAGGCTCGTCTCTCTCAGAGGAATGCTGACGTCGTGGTGGCGGCGGCGGCGGCGGTGGTGATGTGTGCACGTCATCAGAGGCTGCTGGAGTACAGGAACCCCATGCTGGTGCTGGGCCTGGGCGAAAGCGGCGGTCTGTCGGTGGCCAACGTCCAGGCCCTGCGCGAGCACTGCTTCATGGTAGAGACCAGCTCGGGCGACTACCACTACTTTGCCGCCAATTCGGACGAAGAGCGCAAGGAGTGGAAGTACGCCATCAAGCACCGCAAGGCCAAGTCTCGCTCTGCCGCCGCTGCCGACGCCACCACCCACGGCGACGATTGGGTACAGCGCCTCGTGTGTGCCTTTTGCCCCTCCATGCGGGGTGTCTACTAACCGGGGGCTGGGTCGGTGTGTGCCAGGCGAACGAGTCCTGGATATGGACGCCGGACCGGCCCGAGCCGAGCCCCTTTGCGTGGGAAGACGTCAAGCCCACGCAGATCAAGATGCTCAACCTCCTGCCTCTCATACAAAACGTGCGTTGTTCTTCTCCTCCTCCTCCTCCTCCCCTTCCTCCGTTCTATCGATGCCAAAAGCCTTGTCTGTGCGGTGGATCGAGCAGGAGCCCATCGCAAAGGGCTCCGTTCCCGAGCTGGAGCTGCGCGCCGATGACATCGTGGTCGACAAGCAGGAAGTGGCCTACTTCCGCACCAAAGTGGCAAAGTACGGCAAGGACCCGAGTCTAGAACCGGTTCTCACGCCCTTCTGAGAGTGTCCGGAAGACTCACGCACACCATTGTTATTGTTATTCAGGGTGGTGCAGGCGCAGAGCATGCGTCGCGTGCGCCTGATCTTGGCCGAGCTCACCGACGCTCCCGTGCCATCCAATTTTCCGGGCGTATTCCTCGTCCTGTTCCGCATGGGAAAGAACGCCTATCGCGTCCGCTGCTCGAAGGACACCAACCTTAAGCGAGTCATCATTGGTACGAGGCCACGCAACCAGCCCACCTTCGCTCGGCACTCCATCGTTCATGCGCGTGCGTGTCGTGTTTGTGTGGTGTGCTATTGCAGAGGAGGTGCTTTTCCGGGCGCAAGCGGTGGACATGTCGGTCTCGTGGGCTCTGCCGGCGATCGAAGATTTTATGATCAGATGCGGCCGGTTGAACGAGTACATCGTCGATGCCGACATCAGCCTGCACTCCATCGTCTACGTGCGCGACGCCATCACCAAGTCGCGCGCGATCGAATTTGACTTGCTGCCGTACGAGGCGCAGCTGCACCACACGGACGGTGCCTCCGTCGACGACTCGCCCGCGGGCGAGCAGTCGTTCTGCTCCGTCGAGGCCGACGAGGGGCTAGGCTTTGAGCTCAGTACGTCGACCCAACCGGGTGTGAGTGCCGTGTGTGCGCCGTGTGGCGACTAACCGGTGTCGGTGCAGCTGTGCAAAACTGTTTTCATGTGCACGACGTGAGCAAGCGATTCGAGGTCAAGGTGAAAAGCGTGGAGAATCTCAGCAAGCAACTCCTCTACGACGCCAACTCCTTCTACGGATTGGACATTGAGGGCGATCGCGTCAACGTATTCGTGGCGTTCAGTCTGTACTTTGGTGAGCAACTTCTGGCGCCCGTCCTTCACACCCAGCCTGTGCTCCCCTCGCAGCCCGTCTGGGAGGACTGGCTCGTTTCCGAGCTGCTCAGTATGGAGGTACACACACACACACCACGCGCGCGCGCAGTTCGCTCTATCTCAAACGTTTGTTCGACGCAGAACATCCCGCGGGAGGCACGGCTCTGCTTCACGCTCTACGCGTCTAAGGCCCAGAGCGGCGGTGCCATGGGCATGATCACCAACCTGTTCCGGCCGGCCAACCAGACGGTGCCCCTGGCCGCCACCGAGATCACCTACGCCGACTTCCGGGGCGTCCTGCGGCGCGGCTCCTACTGCCTCCCCATGTGGTCCCTCGTCACGCCCGCCGCCGGCTCCCCTCGCCGTATCCGCCCCTTCATTTTTATTTATTTATTGGACTCAACTAACTCAATTTTACCACATTGTTTCCCATCATGCAGAGGAGGTGGCGTTGGTGGTCGAGTTCGATGCGACGTCGCCCAAGCTCATATCATTTTCCGGCGAGACGCGTCGGTCCGCGCTCGACGCCACCGGTCAGACCAGGGACGATGAGGCGGAGGAGGATGAAGAGGTGAAGGAGGAGGTCGAAGCACCGGCACAGCACGAGCAGCCCCTGCTTTACTTGATCCTGATGCGAGGTACATTGCGACTGCCCTTCTCACTTGGCGGGTGTGTCATGCGGGGCGGCCCCTCACCGTGCGCTGTTCTGTGTGTCGTGTTTGTCGTGTAGACGCGCTCTACGAGATGAGCACGGAGGAGAAAGCGTTGGTGTGGAAGTACCGTAGCTACGTCCGCTCGCAACGGCCCTACTCCCTGGCCAAGGTTCTCCTGGCGGCGCCCTCCACCAACCGACAGATGATCGCCGACATCCACGCCCTCCTCGCCAACTGGCCGCCTCTCCCTCCGGTTCATGCGCTCGAGGTACGCACCACGCACCGCACCGCACGCTCGTGTGGTTGCTCAAAGCGGCGTTTGTCGTGTATCGTGTGTTGCTTGGCAATGCAGCTGTTGGGAGCGCGATACGTGGACACGGAGGTGCGGAGGTATGCGGTGAACTGCCTGCGAGAGCTCACGGATCGGCAATTGGTCGAATATCTGCCTCAGCTCATCCAAGTCCTCAAGTCCGAGCCCCACCACTACTCCCACCTGTTCGAATTCCTCTTCCTGCGGTCCATGCGCTCGATCGTGCTGGGCCACCCCTTCTTCTGGCACCTCACCGTACGCGCCCCGCGCTTCGCACCACTTCATTTCACGCTCTGATCGCGAGCTCGCCGTGTGCCAACCGTGCGTGTGTCGAGACAGTCCGAGTTGCATAATGAGAGTCACTCGGCGCGGTTCAAGCTGATGATCGAAGCCTTCCTGGCCGCCAGCGACGACGACGGCGTGCGCCTCCCCATTCCCGACTCTCTTACACTACTCGATTGCTTTTCTTCCTAATCTTTTTGCGTGTACAGACGACGGAGGAGATGAAGAGAGAGCTGGCGGTGGTGGCTGCGTTCGCGCGTGTGGCCAATGAGCTGAAGGAGGTGCCCAAGGACGAGCGCACCAAGGTGCTTCAGGCCAAGCTCAGGCTCCTCGAGCTGCCCTCGTCCTTCCTCCTCCCCTACAACCCCAGGTACGCCTTCGTCCTCCACAGTGCGCTGTGCTACGCTTCGTGCGTGTCTATTGCTCTGCTGCAGGTTGCCGTGATCGCTGACCGTGAAATTGCAAACGCGTTTGTGCAGGTTCGAGGTGTCGAGACTGCTCGTTGAGAAGTGCCGAGTGATGGACTCCATGACGGTACATCACACACACACACACACACACACACACACAACGCGTTGAGACCGTTTTGACCGATTTCATCTGCGCGTACAATGAACAATTGCAGAGTCCGCTGTGGCTGGTGTTTGAGAATCGCGAACGACAGACGGCGCACATCATCTTCAAGGTGGGCGACGACCTGCGGACCGATATCCTCTCGCTGCAGATGATCCGCATCATGGACCAGCTGTGGCGCAACGAGGGAATCGACCTCCACATGCAGCCCTACCGCGCTGTGAGCACGGGCAAGGACGAGGGCATCATCGAGGTGGTGACCAACTCCGAGACCACCAGCGCCATCTCGCAGGCCTACGGCGGCGGCGGCGCTGTGAGCGCCTTCTCGCGCACGGCGCTGGCCGAGTGGCTGCGCGCGTGCAACCCGACCGAGGCGGCCTATCGCGAGGCTGTGACCAACTTCACCCTGTCCTGCGCCGGCTACTGCGTGGCCACCTACATCCTGGGCGTGGGCGACCGCCACAACGACAACATCATGATCACCTACGGCGGCAACCTCTTCCACATCGACTTTGCCTACTTCCTGGGTCGTCGAGTCACCTTTGCCGGCATCCCGCGCGAGACGACGCCGTTCGTGCTCACGCCGGCCTTCGTGCAGGCCATGGGCGGCCTCGAATCGTCCAACTTCCGCTCGTTCGTGTCGCACTGCTGCCGGGCCTACAACGTCATCCGCCGCCACGGTCACCTCTTCATCACCCTCTTCGCCATGATGGTGTCGAGCGGCATGTCGCAGCTCGAGAGCCTGGACGACCTCGACTACCTGCGTCGCGCCCTCGCGCTCGAACTCACCGACGCCGAGGCCTCCGCGCGCTTCACCCAGCTCATCCAGGAGAGCTGCAGCAACCAGATCACCCAGCTCAACAACGCCGTTCACATCTTTGCTCACAGCTGAGCCCAGCCTCAACTGTGAGCATTCTGTACATACCACACCCTGAAAAATGTCGACAAGTTGATGTCGACAATAAAAACGCGAAGTCGATCAACGACCCGGAAGGCCCAATTTCGCGCAGAGCTGATTGCATTACATTGAGAGTAGAATAGAAGATGATGAAGCGAGGTCTCCGTCAGGTTCCCAGGGTACGCAGAGACGAGCCAGTGTTTTTTCGCTAATTGCGCGGTGTAGTGTCTCCTATCCGCACAATGGCCTCCATTTAACATCCCCCCCCCGCACAGTCCGTGATCCTCGGTCAGAGGCAGTCGGCTCAGGCCATGCGCCTCTTTGCCTCGGCCGCCCCTTCGCCCAGCGTCGATGAGATCCAGTTCCAGGTCATCGGCGACATTGCCGCTGCGGAGTACCCCACGCGACCCTTCACCTCCAAGACCAAGGCGCAGCTCGAAGAGGGTGTCCAGAGGAAGGCCAACCAGACCCGCGGCCAGTTCGACTCCAAGTTCTCGGCTGATACCCCCGAGGGTGCCCTCTTCAAGGATGTCCTCCAGATCAAGCCCGTACGCACTCTCGCAAATTTGCTGGCCCCATTTTCTTTCATTTCGCCCTGCAATTTTGCCATTTAGCCCCCCCCCAAAGCCATTCCCAATCGCCCCGTACACTGACCATCTATCGCCACATTCATTCAACAATAGTACGATGAGCAGCTCCTCAAGGCCGAGCTTGAGCATGTCATCAACCCCACCATCCAGCCCACCGTCGATGCCGCCTTCAGTACGCACTATTCATCCCCCCCCCCCTCTGGCCTAAGCCTTCTCTTCATGCTCGCCCGTTGTAACGAACAACATCAACAACATCAACATCAACACACAGACACGAAGAACCACAACTTCCTGACCGAGTTCATGGCGTCGCGCACTGCCGGCTACCTCGAGGACCCGACGCTCTACTTCAGCTACGGCGAGAACCCGTCGGCCGCGCTCAACCCCAACTGGAGCGCCCAGCTGTCGGGCAACCTCGACACCATGGTCAAGCGCGAGCTCGTCGACGCGCTCGCCGCGCTGTCGGCCGAGGTCAAGGAGATCGACGCGCTCGACCAGCAGGCCAAGAAGGCCCACGAGGAGCTGCTCCAGAAGCTGCAGGCCGACATCGACATCCTCACCAACAAGGAGCTCTTCGCCAAGTCGCTCGAGTCGTCGGGCATGAGCCCGCTCCACGTGGCCCAGATGACCGACATCGTCACCACCGACCCGCTCGCCGTCCAGGTCCTCCCGCTCGCGCAGAAGCAGGCCGCCGAGGTCGCCCAGTTCCGTCAGCAGAGCGTCACCTTCCAGCAGTACAGCCAGCTCGTCGCCGACAGCCGCGAGCTCGTCAAGCAGCTCCAGGCCTCGGGCCTCCAGTTCGACGCCTCCAAGGTGTCCTTCTAAAGAAGATGATGAAGTCTTTTGTGTCCATTTACCGCCACCACCCTCACCCACAACAACAACAAGCAACAAAGAGCTTCTCTCTTCTCTTCCCCATTTGTTGTTGTTGACACTCTAGTGCGGTGTTATTATAACTTACAGCAAGCCACGATCACTTCTTCACGGCTTGCGCGGGCGGCTGCCTCTGGTGCGATGCTTGAAGCCCCTCGACCCAAGCCTAGGCCTTGGTTGTTGTTCTGTTCGAACGCCGGTGGCGAGCAGGCAGCGTGCGGGTGCGAATCGCCAAAGAGTGAGTGTGGTCTGTCGCCGCACAGCACGATGGGGTGGGGNGGGGGGGGGTGAGCGTACTTGGGCTTGGCGCCCTGCAGCGGAGCGTCCTTGATGCCCAGCAGCTTCCACAGCGTGTTGCCCCTCCTGCCCCGAGAGCGTGTCGTGTTTGTCCATCAGATCATAGGCCTTTGGCCAAGCGCGCATGGTGGGACTTGGGCTGGGGCGTGGGCGGGATGGGATGGGGGTACTTGACGGGACTCAGGCCAAAGGCCTCGCAGCGCTTCTGTAGGATGGGCTTCTTCTGGATGATGCTGTTGAAGCAGATCACCTTCTTCTTCTCGCCGTACTTCTCCACGATCGATGACGCCACCTCGAGCTCGGCGTCGTGTTCCTCCTCGTTGCTGCACCACGCATCAGCATCAACGACAGGCTCACACACGTGCACGTGTCGTGTGGTGCGCACGTACCTGTTGAAGAGGCCCGTGAGCACGATGTGGTCGGACCGCGTCTGCTCGATGAGCTCGAGCACGTCCTCCATGGTGCAGAACATGGCGTTGCGGCCCTGCGAGGTGAGGTGCACCTCGGCCGCCGCAAACTCCTCCGGGGTGTCCGTAACGAACAGCACCACCGGGCACTCGGAGCGCTCCGTCTCGCGCTGCTCGATCTGCTGCCTGCTCTCCACTCATCCATCATCAGCTCGTGTCGTGTCGTTGGTTGTGTCGTTGGTCGTGTCGTGTCATGTGTCGTGTCGTTGGTCGTGTTGTGTGTGTCGGGAAATGACCTCTTCTTGTCCTCGACCTCCTTGCGCTTGCGCTGGGCTTCCTCGCGGTATTCGGCCTCCTGGACCTCCTTGCGCTGGGCCTCCTCGATCTTCCGCATCCGTTCGCGCTCCTCCTCATGTCGCAGCTTCCTGAACCGCTCGCGTTCCTCCTCCGCGATCCGTTCCAGCCGGGCCGCCTCCTCCCTCCGCCTCTCCTCCTTGCGCCGCTCCGCCTCCTCCTCCTGCCTCTGCGCGCTCTGGGCCTCCTCCCGCAGCCTCGCCTCTTCGTCCATCTTAGCCCGCGCCTCGGCCTCGGCTTCCCTTTGCAGCCGGGCCTCTTCGTCGCGCTGGGCCTGGGCCTGGGCCTCGAGCCGCGCGCGCTCGGCCTCTTCGGCGGCCAGCGTGGCGGTCTTGCGCTCCTCTTCCTCGCGCCGCACGCGCTCCTCCTCCTCCAGCCGCTCCCGCTCGATCCGGGCGAGCTCCTCCTCCTCGAGCCGCTTTCGCTCCTCCTCTTCACGCTGGATCGCCTCCAATTCCTCCTGCTTCTTGCGCAGCGCGTCCTCCTGTGTGTGTGTGTGTGTGTGTGTGTGTGTGTG
>CDFC01062691.1:3058-20924 GCA_000826385.1 Acanthamoeba rhysodes | reverse complement strand
GGAGTGCCCCAAGGAGACCACCACCACCAAGAAGGAGACCACGACGACCAAGAAGTACACCACGACGACCGACAAGAAGAAGGAGTGCCCCGGCGGCCAGTGGCAGGACGGCCACGGNTGCTGCCCGCGCAAGGTCGGCCACGTGTGGCGCTTCCGCGACGCGCAGGGCTGCTATCCGATCGAGCTCGACTGCGGCGTGTTCTACGCCGACGCGCAGGGCTGTTATCCCGATGAGCACGGCAGGTACCTCAAGGCCGGCGAGTGCTGCCCCGACCACCGCAAGTGCTGCCCCGAGTGCGATGGCGGCTACTAGTCATCGTCTGCCGTTTGGTGATGTTGACCGCAGCGCGCCCCCGTGGGCCAACAGCCTCCTCTCCTTTCCTCTCCATCACCTCTATGTTGTTCTTTTTAGACATCCCAACTCAAAACTGTTTCACTCCATCACTGCGTTGTCATCAGCCTGCTGGATACTGGACGTAGAGAGGGAGAAGAAGAAGAATAGCTCAAAGGGAGTAGACTGAAAGAAGCTCAAGTGATATCAAACATTATCACGATCAGGGCTTGAGCTATGACGAACATGCTTTTCTATCTCTCCTTCCGTCAGAGGAAAGCGATTAGGCCTCATTGAGGCGCTGCAGGAGGAAGTTGACGAAGAGTTCGGGGAAGTTGGGCGTCCCAGAGTAGCCTGGTGCACGCACGCGAACATGACGCATGCGTGTTAGGGTCATCAATGGTTTGCGTGCGTGGATGGCGTGGGAGCGGGACGTACCCGGGAAGTAGTTGACGTCGATGACGGCGTGCTGCCCAGTCTTGGTGTTGGTGACCATGTCGAATCCCAGCAGGGACAGGCCCAGGGTGGCGCTCAGGGCTCCCGCGACGTGCTTCACCGTGTCCAGCGGCGGGTCGGCCAAGCGTGCACGGTCCTGCTCCCACCAGCAACGCGCAAGGCCCACACGTGTGTGTGGTAATGATGATGAGTAAAAAAGACACAACGCATTGAACCAGTAAGAGGACAATGCGAAGAGCGAACCTGCACGTCGAAGCTCTTGTCGAAGAGGGTGCTGGGCAGGGGCTCCTGGCTATTGAACGTGATGCAGGTCGTTTCTTAGGGGGAGGCGAACCATGTCAATCGGGAGAACACGACAATCTAATAAAGGAGAGAAAGATGGAAGGCGGCGGCTCTGGCTCGTACCATCGTCGCCCATATTGCGGAGCGAGGGACGACGCACGATGTAGACCTCGTCGCGCACGGCAAAGATCTTAAAAACGACGGCGTCGTGGTTGTAGTATTCCTGGGCGGATCACGGCCACGCCACACTGCGCGGTGAGTAGATTACCGACCCGACGGTGATGACAGCGACGCTTTAGCGGCCCGCCGGGACCCAAAGGTACCTGGACGAGAAGCGGCAGTTCGAAGGCGTGGAGGTCCTTCTCCTTAAACACGATGCCCATCTCATGCGAGGCCGCACTGCCGCACGCCTGAATGGTCTTCACGACTGGAGCATGCCCAGCAGAGCAGGCGAGAGCGTTAGGACCCGCACAATGGCGACTTGACGTGTCGCGGGCTGGACAGGGAACGTACTGGCAGGGAAATGGACCTCTTCGGCAGCCAACGCAGCGGAGTAGTCCTCCGCCTTCTGCGCCAGGATGGCGTACCGCGGCGATCGAATCTGAGCTTGCAGTGCCTGCCGCATACCACACACACCACACACCACACACCACACACCACACACCACACATCACACACCACACACCACACACCACACGACACGCGCGGTAGAAAAGCATCTCACGAACGATTGATGAGCTACGGAGGAACGGGAGAGAAAGCAGGCTGAGAATGGAAGAAACCTGAGGCAGCTGGCGCTCGACATCGACGAGGAGGCTCGAAATGCCCTGTCGGTCGATGATGGCCCGCTGCTTGCTGATCGGCTCCGCGTCGATTAGTTTGCCCTGCTGCGACGCCAGATAGGCCTACGAGCATGACAAAAAAGAAGTGCAAGGCAGAGTGGAGAACCCACGCACATGCGCCAGGTGGTGAGTCGGGCTAACGTTGAGAGGTGATGCGTGGGTGTTGGACGTGGCGCGTTAGTAGCGTAGTGGAGTACCTCCAGGTTGGCGATCTTGCGCTGCTGCTTCTCGTCGTCCCCACGCACCAGCTCATCAGTCACCTGAGAAGGAGGAAGGAGGAAGGCCGAGGTAAGGCCTGCTCGATGGCGATCGATGACAGCAACGTTGTCTGCACGACGACAAGGAGGAATGCGCACCTTGTAGAGGAGCATGTCGAAGGGTCCCTGCTCCGCGATGTCCCGCTCGAGGTCGACGGCCACCAACTCGCAGCCCTTGGCCCTGTTGGGGCAATTTTTTTAAATTAAATAAAATAAAAACTGTCAATCAATCGAACCAGGTTTCAAAAGAAATGGGAAGGGCAATTGAGAGGCTACCGGGCGATGGCAGTAATATCGGCCCACGGGAGACGGGCGAGCTTGCTCTGGGACATGTAGTAGCCGATGCGGCGCGGCTTGTTGCTCTCCATCTCTCCTCCGAAACAAAAAATTTGGTATTTCCCTTGTTTTCCTTATTTTTCTTTTCATCCTTTTACCAGTACCGTGGGTTGGAGTGTGTGATGGAGAAGACGATGCAATTGGTTGTGGGTGTGAACGGCATTCACGTGTGCGTGGGGTGTATGTAAACTGAATATATACATTATGGAGGTGGTTGGGTGATGACAGGGAGAGATGGAGAAAGGGAGGTGGTGGTCCCGGGTGGCTGCACACATCCACTCTGTGGATGGCGCGCCGGCGTTGGGGTTCAGAAGAGCGCTTCTTCTGGGCAATCCTTCTTGTGGCGAAGAAGAGAAAGAGAAGTCGAAGTCGAAGAGGAAAACGAGAGAGCGGAGAGGCTGCGAAGATGAGAGAAGGTATGTACGAGAGACGACGCCGGCATGCGACGAGCGAGCGAGCGCGAGAGAGAGATGAATGGTGAGGTGGGGGCAGAGGAAGTATTCCTCTGGACTCGAGGGTGGTAGCGGCGGCAGAGAGTCGCGATGATTAGAAGACGAGACGCCTAGTAAAGATCTGGACGTGCTCCTGGTCGAGGACGAGGTTGTAGTCAACGGCGTAGAGGAAGTTGAGCTCGTTGAAGGTGAGCACGTTGGTGGGGATGTCGAAGATCTTCGAGAAGGTGGTGTTGGCGATCACCGGGTCGTGCCAGAACTTGATCGAGAGCACCACAGCCGTGAGGAACAGGTCGAACACGTACTGGTACGAGATCGAGCCCAGCACCTTGAAGTAGCGCTCGACATAGATGAGGGCTGCAGAACGAAGAGAAGAGCACACGTTAGGTTGGGAAAGGAAAGCGACAGAGAAGAACGAAAAGCGAAGAACGAAGAGAGCCGTACCGGGAAGGAGAAGGTAGTCCATGCGCCACTCCTTGAGGAAGTTGGAGAAGACCTCGAGCGTCTGCTGGATCTGCTTCTCGACCTTCTTGGCGTCGAAGGTCTGGCCCTCGGTCGTCTTCTGGAACCACTTGACCGCCAGCTTGGCGTAGGCGTGGAGCACCTCCTGCTTGGCCTGGGCCTCGCTGCCGAACCGCTCCTGCGCCAGGGTCATGATCGCGTCCTGCTTCTTCTGCAGCAGCCGGCGCGCCGCCTTGCTCTCGTCGCGCAGGGCCTTCTCGTCCGTCGTGGGCTGCACCTCCTTCCCCTTGTTGCTGCTGTTGTTGTTGTTGTTCTCCTGCACTCGCGATCGATGGCGCAGCTTGCTGCCGGTCGAAGATGAAGAA
This sequence comes from Acanthamoeba rhysodes, assembly GCA_000826385.1. Lineage (NCBI taxonomy): Eukaryota > Discosea > Longamoebia > Acanthamoebidae > Acanthamoeba > Acanthamoeba rhysodes. Next base: position 17,141 of record CDFC01062691.1, on the reverse strand, counting down.
GAAGATGAAGACGAAGACGAGGCTCGGCTGATCACGGGCTCGACGGGGCCGCAGCCGAGGGCGGACGAGTTCCAGGCCTGGGCGTTGGACACGACTTGAACTTGGCTCATCTTGTGTTGGTCTTTGTGATCTGAAAAGCAAAACGTAGCGGGTGGCGGAAAGAGATGATGATGATGGAAGCTTCTTCTTCTTCTACGATGCAGAGAAAGAAAGTAGGAAAAGGCCGTAAGAGACTGGAAGGAGGAGCTGAAGCAAGAACAAGAAGAAGTGGGAGAAAAAGATGGAGCTCGTACTCTTTATCGATTTGTTTCTGGGGTGGAAGGTGGTGAGGTGGTATTGCTGTTGTTGTGTTCTTCTTCGCTGCGGGCGATGATGAGGAGGATGTGGAGAAGACAATAAATAGGGGAGGCCACCTGATGGCGGCAGGGGATGGGGAGTGACTGGCGTGCCGGTCTCGCCCGCTTAGCCGACCCTCCGACCGCTACGTTTCGCCTGCGGCTTGCCGTTGGTCTGAGCGGCTACTTGCCGTGTTTTCTTCCGAAACCAGCCGTTGCTGGAGTCCGCCGCCCGGCTCACGTGATAGGCCACGATTAAATTTCCGTTAAATCGCATCCAATGCGCGCTGAGATGGCTGTCGACATATTGCAATTCCTGATATAATCCGGGTTTGGTAGTGGAAGAGGTGGAGAAGGCGGTGAAGCTGGCGAAGAGCACGGGGGTTGGTCGAATTTGAAGGGCCGTAGAGTTTAGGTGTGGGGTAGACCATGAACTGAGCACAATCTGGGAATTTCTGGACTCGTTTCAAGGTCGATGGATGAAAGCCAACCATCCGGTGGTACTCTACACGACGATGGTCGACACCCCAATGAGGTGGCCCTGATAGAGCACGATTGGTGTGGCCCTGATCTCGGCGTCGCAGAGACGAGCCCCAAGATGATGGGCCGTGCACCAAGCTTGGCATGAAATCTTCGCGAACGGACCGACGGGTGCTGAAAGTGCCGAAGGTTCGAGAGTGGCCTCTGACACATCCACAGGGCTCCGCAGACGGAGGTGAGCTGCCCCCCGTCACTCCGCATGGTGTGCATGGGGGGAAGAAGGTGCATTTGGTGGGGTCAGAGAGAGGCGCACGTGGGCGTGGCCCGCACTCAAAACCGAGGCCGGCAGAGGCGGTAGGTGGTCGATCACCACTGGCGCCTGGCCACGGTGGGCCTGCGCTGAGGCGCAACCTCGGGCAGGGCACCCGATTGGAGGAAGTTGGAGAACACGTGGTAGGCCAGTGCGGGCTGGTACATCGGCGCCTGGTCGTTGGTTGAGTGAGCGATCAATCGGTTGACCTCGCTCATGGGGCCGCTAAGCTCGCACGGTAGCGTACCTCGTGTCCGGCGCCCCTGATGGTAACAAAGGTGTACCTGTCGAACACCTCGCTGTAACCCGCCACCGCCTGCACGCCGGGAGCATACCACGGCCTTTTTCAACCGTGTGGAGTGGTGTGGTGGTGGGCGATCAGCTCAGCTGAAGTGCAGTAGTGATGATGCACAAGGGAGAGGGAAGAGAGGGAGAGAGTACGTACTTCCACCGCTTGACAATGGGGCGGTGCAGGCCATTGAGACAGTACTGAGTGTAGGCGAAGGGCACGGTGGCAATGTCGACGTCTGAGGGTCGGGCGAGGCGTGGTGTCGTGTGGGTTTTGGGGGTTTGGGATGAGATAGGGCGGTGGTGTCAGGGTACGGACCTCCGGAGTAGTAGAGGATCTTGAGGTCGGGCCTCTTCACGAAGAACTCCTGCAGGTAGACGAGCATGTTCTGCTTCTGCATGGTGTAGTTGAGCGCGTGGGTGCACTCAGTCCACTTGGTGCCGACACGGGCGTGGATCGCCTGCTGAACATCAGCACGCTGGTGACCAAAAGAGGAGAGGGGACGTTAGCGTGACTTCCCAGGCGGGCGCAGCAAGCAGATAGCATACGTTGAGCCAGCGGTTCGCCACCGTCTCAAAGCGCAGGCAGTTCGGGGTCTGCTCAAAGATGTCGAGCGAGCTGGAAATGTACGCCTTTAAGTCTGGAATTCAGTGAACAGCTCAACTACCCATGTGTGGGGTACCTGTTGCCAGTGCAGTAGTTGCTGTAGAGGTCGTCGCCGTCGATGTTGCCGGTGGCCAGCACGATCTGCGCGAAGAGCATGTGGCACTTGGCGGGGTACTCCTCCTTGACCTCGTCGCAGCCGGTGGCGTGCCACGTGAGGTAGTCCGAAATGCTCACCGTTCCGTGCCAGTAGCTAGTTACGGGCTCAATACAACTGAATGAGCAAGTGGACGAGGGAGGAGGCTTGGAGTGCGTACTAGAGCTCGACCTGCAGAGGAAGGTTGTTGACGATGATGCCGTAGTTGGGGCAGTCGATGACCGGGTTGCCCAGCATCAGGCCCTTGAGCTGCGCCTTGAGCCCCGCATCAGGACTGCATAAGACGGGCAACACACCATCGGAGTTAAAACCTCGGTTTGGAGACGACCTTGACTCCGGAAGCTGCGAGGAGTACCCGTTGATGACCTGGTCCGCGAGCATGGGTACGTAGACGCCACCGTAGCTCTCGCCGGTGATCCACAGGTCGTGGAAGCGGTAGTGGGGGAACACGCTGAGCCAGTTGCGCAGGAACGCATAGTTGTCAACCGCTGCGCGCGCATTGTCACTTGTAGTGAGGCTGCCGAACATAGAAGAAGACCAGCGCAACGCGGGAGCGAGGTCTAGCGAACACGAAAGTGAGGGAGGGCAACGAACCGGTCTTGTTGTCGTTGGTGATGTAATCGCTGGGCGTGTCGGAATAGGAGAAGCCCACGCCGGCAGGGGCCTCGATGAACAGCATGTTCGCCACACGGTTGAGGCTCCACTTGTTCTCCTCGACGCCACCCTGCGGGTTGCCGTTGGGACGCAACGGCCCGTGCTCTTGGGTCGCGCCGACGAGCGACGAACAGCCCGGGCCACCGTTCAACCACACCACCAACTGCCCACCCACAACCGGAAAGCCGAGAGCGCGGCTTGGTTTGAGTCCACTCACCGCCGCCAAAACGCGAAGTCCGCCCTCCCCGGCCGGGGTGCACGAAAGCGAAAGCGGCAAAAGAGCGAAGGGGGCATGGGGGGAGGGAGCGGGTACGGGGTCGGAGGCGGGGTTGCGCTGGCTCTCGGCAAACCAGAAGAAGAGCTTGCGCCCGTGGTCCTCATCCACGGTAATGTAGCCAGCGTAGTTGCGGAAGGGAAGATCTCGCCCCTCCTGATTAACAATCTCACAAATTAGGGCAAGATCTTACAGTGGCAGGATCGCGAGATGATGAGATGCGAGTGGTACGTACATAGCCGGGGATGGAGGTAACGAGAAAGTCCGCCGGCGAGGCGCCGGAAGCAGAGACGGCACACCAAACGCACAGGAGCGCAGCCACGCCCAGCAGCAGCGAGCAGCGAGCCATCTTGTACTAGTTGTCTCTGTTGTGGTACGGTGTGTGCCCTCCCGCCGATAACCCGCGAGTGTACATAACATGTCATGATTCGTCTTTTTATTTGGCGGTGGCCAATCCGGCCACGCGTCCGCACGGCACACAACCCACTGGACGGTGGTTAGGTGGGTGCAGTTGGGCGAGTTCAGATGTGTCGGATGGTGTAGTGGTGGGCGTCGTGGAGGTAGGCGGCAACGATGCTCCGGTGGCACTCGCGCACGTCGCCGCAGGCGCAGAGGATGCAGATTCGCTCGTGTGGGGCGGCCTGCACGCGCTGGCGCAGTCGGCGGGTGAGGAGCTCGCCGGCGGTGGTCATGAGCTCGCGGTAGAGGCGCAACCGGGTGGGCGCGTCCAGCTCGGGCTCCGATCCCTCGCTACGCCACACGTTGCCCAGCTCCATGAAGTGCTCGTAGGCGATGCCCTGCTTGCGCAGCAGCACGCCCATGGCCCGCCCCGTGAAGTCCCTGTTGAAGCCGCAGTGGGGGCTGATACGGATGTCCAAGAGCCGCGTGATGCCGTTGGCCTTCAGCCGCTCCACGAACGCGTCGGTGCTCTTGAGCCCTCCATAGCCGACGGTGTAGATGGCCTCGCCTGTTGCGGCTTCGTCCGTGGTACTGTGGAGGTCCTCCATCTTGGCCGGTTCAGGTTGGGCTTCTGCTTCAGCTGGCAATGATTTTGCAGCGGTTGGTCTGCTGGGGCTGCGAGCCGGGGATCGATTCGTGGGGGGCTGCGTGGATTTTGAGGGTGCTGTTGTCACGAATTGACCATCGATGGTCCCGGCGGCTGTAGCCGGTGTGTAGCGCGGACCTGCTCCTCGTCCTCCCCTGCCTCCTCCTCCTCCTCGCCCTCTTCCAGGCGCTGTGCCACCTCCTCCCCAACTTCCTTTCTGCATGTTGCTGCTGCTGGTGTGTTAAATCGATTCATTAAATTTCTCTTCCTTTTTTTATTACTTCGTCGCATTTTTAGGGGAAGAGGAATCGCGAACGAACGAAGAACGGTGCTGAAGTGCGGGCTCAAGTGTTGTACACTGGGAAAACGGAAGGGCCAATAAACTTGACGATCTGCGAATAATCGTGGATCGTTGGGTATCTTGGTGGCCCAACAGCGAAGAACGTCGACGAAGCTGGCCACCAGAAGAGTGTCGATGAGACGCGACAGGTGGTGGCTGAAAATGTCAGTGAAGATGGCCTACCAGAAGAGTGTCAATGAGACGCAACAGGCTGCTAGTGCAGAACGTTGAAGGAGAAGGGAGAGAAGGGATGCAAGTATTTTCAGGGCAATGTTTTTCGTGTTTATTAATAAACACGAATCTGTACATGAAGCCAGCCAGGGGCATGGTCAAGGCTCAGAGCTTGAAGCTGAGGTGTACCATGGTACCACCGGCCTTCTTCCCATCCTCCTTGGAGTACAGCAGGTAGAGAGCGTTATCATCATCGCCTCCCCAATCCGCCCCATCAGCACCCAGCTCCTGGATCAGGGAGTCACAGAGACGCGCCAGGCCATGGAACTTGTTGGGCACAGGCAGTCTCTTAAGAGCTTCAGAGGCTGTGTCCTTGATGACTGATTCAAAAGAGTTGGCCAGCTCCAACACCTCCAGACTGACAGTCCATACGCACTTGCTGAGGTGAGTATCTGTGTTGTGTGCATTAGAAGCAATTGTTGTGTTGCTGATGGCATCTGGTGCTGCCCCATCAGGGAGCTCACATTTGCCTTGTTCAGAAGCGTGCAAATCAAAAGGAGGGCGGGAAGACGTACCCTGCTTAACTGGAGCGTCAGGCACTTGCTTCATCTTCTTCACCAAACTCCTCATTACAGTGCGCTCGGGTTTTGCGACCGCTCTCCTCTTCCTCACTGGCTGCTGCTTGCTCTCCTCCTTGCACACTTTCCTCTTCTTGTCAGCTTCCGTACTCTTCGTCTTCGATACCACCTTCGCGGTATGCTTGCCTGTCTGCCCATCGTTATTGCGCTTCTTCTCTTCTTCTTCCTCTGCCTGTGTCTTGTTGTGATCGCTATCATTGGGCTTCTTCTCACTCGCTAGATTCCTTCTCTTCTCATCTTCTGCGTTCCCCTTCTTCTTTTTCTCCTTTCTCTCCTTCTCCTTCGCCTCTCATTCTGCCTTCTTTATCTCCTCGCGCTCCTTCCCCTTCTGTTCTTGCTCCTTCCCCTTCTGTTCTTGCTCCTTCCACCTCACCTCTTGTTCTGCTTTCTTCTTTGCAACTTGATCTTCCTTCTTCCTCTCCTGCTCCTTCTCCTTCACCTCTTGTTCATCGTTCTTCTTGATATTGTCAATCATTTTCCGGATATCCTGAGAAATAAGAATCCAATTAGCACCACAAGTTGATGGTGCTGATCAGCAATAGAAAGAGAGCATACCATTTGTGTTGCACAACCCTGTTGGCTTTCATCTTCATTACTGGATGAGACCTCGACATCTTCATCAAGAGACGGAGAAGAATGACGCGTCTTGACCAAGTTCTCAATGGCACACAAGAGCTCTGAGCTGTACCCGCCGAAATCAAAACCACACTTGTCATACCCATCCTTCTCATGTCCCCTCAACTCTGTCTCAGTCGACCCTTCGCCAGAAGTCGTGTTACCAACATCAAGGTTGTTCTCATCTTCCATTGGCTTCGTCATCTTGCCATACTGTGTGAGATAAACATTAGTAAGAGCACCTTAGTCTGCATCTTCCAACACTCAAGCATATTGGACGTACCTTCTTTTCGATTGATCTGAACATGCAGGAGTCCTGCGAATTGGCTCCTGGCTCGCACCCATCACGAATCCAATTGTACCAGAACTTGAACACTCTCGCCGAGTGGGTCTCCATGTCTGCCGGTCGATCGTTGTCATCGTACAAATACTCGTTGATGCCGTGAATGCTCTTACACACTAGCTCCTTGCGTAGATCTTTATCTGAGATCGCTAAGGTTAATAAAATGCGCTACACAATCGACGTCAAGCAAAGACATACCTTGCGCAAGTAGCGCTTTGTACTTGGTGGTCGAGAGACGCGGTGAGTGCTGCTCAAAGTCGCACAGAATGAGCTGGGTGAGCTTTTGGCGTAGAGGTCCGCGTTGTGTTGTCAACTATAAACACACATGGTCAATAACGTAAGTGAAGAGGAAGAACAAGAGGAGCAAGTACCACTGTGGTCAGGCTCCCGGCAATCCACATCATCGCGTCCTTGGAGATTCGGGCACCGGCGTGCTGCTTCTTCAACTCGGCTAGACCTTCGATCTTGAGCTGGGCCCGCTCACCGTTCTCCCACACCGCGTGATCGAAGTAGATCTTGCGGACCTTGTTGATGAAGAAGGTCATGGTCTGGCGGCGGGAGACTTCGTCTGTCCTGCAGAGTTGGCTGTGGATGTCCTTGATGAGCTTGAGCATCTTGGCGAACTGCGCCTGGGTCGCGAAATGTTGATTGGCATGCTTACACCACTCGATGAAGAAGTGCAGTACACCATTCGCTGCAAATGGTCAGTGGATTAGACGCTTTAAGATGTGATGAGAAACAAGAGAAAACGTACAAGGAACAGGGACACGCAAGCTGCCATTTGAAGATGCGCTGGATGAGCTGCTACTTGCGGATACGCTCGATGCTGCCCATTTAATAGGCATGAGTAGCATCTTCAAAATGAATAAATTAGAGAGCCGTACCTGATCGTTTGTGCAACATGGTACACAGGCGATGTCAAACAATGACCTCGCTGGTGCTGCCCCGCGATGGGGAGCACTCGCGTTTGCCTGCCTTGCATCTGGGCGGGAAAAAATTTAAAAGAAAAAAAAGAAGAAGAAGAGAAAAAACATTAGAATTCAAACTGCAGATGGATGATCATCAGCTCCTCATGACGCAGCACAGCTTTTACGTACCTTTATGTGACGCTGTACACAAAGTACTGATTGAAGATGAGGGCGATGGTGTCGTATGGGTCAGCTATGCTGGCCTGACCGCTCACGGATGCCTTCCGCTCACCTTCACCTGTGAGGACCTCGAGACCCTCATGGCGGGCGATGGCGACAATAACCCTGCCGACCTGTTTGGAGCGGACCACCCGTTAGCGGAAGTTGCTCTCCTCAAGGAGATGTTGGAGGAGCTTATCTCAAGGCCGGTCTCGCGTCGTCTCGCGCTCACGTACTTCTTCGACGAGGAGACCGCCTTCTACTACTCCGCCTTCATCCCCCTGCTCGACTTCGAGGAATAAAAAACGCGTTAAATAGTTCAAATACTTGAAAAAGGAATATAATAATAATTAAAAGAAAATATTACGGAAAAAGTAATTTAAATAAAATAGAAAAAGAACATCGATGAAAATAAAAGAAATTATTATGAAATGAAAAAGAAACAAGTGAGGGATGTGCCCATGCTCACACACAAAGGCCTGCCCACTCAAGCCAGTGCTGCCCCATGTCAGGGAGCTCCAAAGTCAAGTAATGGAATGATCAAGTGCTCCCCACCTTTGGGGCAGCACTGGCCTGACAAGCATTGGCGGGGAACTTTATTTGCTCCTGTCATTTCAGCAGGTTTTTGGCGGTCACAGAACTACTTGTCCCACAACGGTGGTTGATCGTGTGCAGAAATGCTGCCCTGTTGGGGAGCATGATCAGAAAAGGAAAGGCTTGTCGATCGTGGCCTTCCGCCGAAGCGCGTGTCTGGATATTTCCCGGATGCCAACTTGAATAAAACTGTTTCCGCGGCACAGTTCATTTTCACTCTTTCCTCACGAGTGCTCCCCAACGGGGCAGCACCGAAAGGTATGGGGACCCCCTTTGATTTTGATCGATTGATTTGATCGATTATTCTGAATTGGAGTCTTGCATGTCTTCATGCAGGACTCCAACTCAATTACTTTTCAAGATGGAGCGGGGAGGACGCCATTTGCAACGCCCAAAGACCAACGTGTACGTACCCTATCAAATTGCATGTAATCTTTGGTCATTACTGCTAACGCAACCATTTCAGATTGACGCAACCAAGTGATGCGTATGCACATCTTCCTCAATTAACAGTGCATTATTTTAACCTTTGATTTTGCAGATGCCTGATGGTGGCTTGCTACAACATCAACAAGAGAACGAGGTGTGGCTCAAAAGGGGCCAAGAAATGATGCCATGAGACACCAACCAACAGTGTACGTGGCTGCTTCCTCTACGTTTTTTTTTTTGAACAGATTACACTAACGGCCAAGCGATCGGTAGCAAGCTGAGATGGCGCTCATGAGATATAAGCAAGGGAACAGGTGGAAGTCGATCTTTCACAATGTCATTGCACAGCGCCATGTGCACTTGGTACGTTTCCTTCATCTCATCTTGTAGCATGATCTCTAACCCTTAATTGTTCACCTGCAGGAGATCAAGTACGAGGCGTGTGTCTCACATGAGGACCTTGTTGCCCGTCTCCAGACTGCCTCGCCCAAGCAGGCACAACAGATCGAGTACGATAGAGCCACGATCTTTGGCGACATCGCAACCGAAAAATACTACCTGCACCACTACCACAAGTGGAGTTACTCCAATGGCGAGGCATGCGACTTTGAGATGCACATCTACATGGATGACAAGCGCCATGGCATTGACGTCCTTTACTGCCGGCTCTTCTGCGTGTTGATCAACTACATCGGCCTATCGACCCAGGAGGAGGAGCTCTTCAACATCTTCAAGGCGTACCATTACGCCATGTACGTATCCTCTTTGCTTCGTGATATATGTTACTGCGCTAACATGTAAATGTGTGTGCAGGTGGGCCAAGTGCATCTGTGTGGACCAGCGCTGTGCAGTGAAGAGGTCTTGGCTCTCTGAGCCTCCTTCCCCAGCTTCTACATCCTCTCCTCCTCGTCACCAGGAGAAGGAACAAAGTGTGGTGCCCGCAAGCGAGACGCCGGCTGCCGACAAACAAGAGGGGGAGGATGAGGATGAGGATGAGGAACTTGAGGCATGGCTCAAGCAATTGGTACGCCTTCCTTGTTGTCTGCCACAACGAACCAATTAACTAACATTGTGACTCACTGCAGGAGGACCAGGATCGTCTCAACTGCGCGGTCCACAAGATGCCCTCCAACTCAGAGCGGCTCAAGCTCTGGGGCCTCTCAGACCAGAGTGTTGACGTTTACTCACTTGATGGTGGCCTGAAACGCCTCATCAGGTGGGTTTTGTCGGACATGTTGTGGATGCGGATCGCGTGTGATGAGAACAGGAAGATCCTATTCGCCAGGTGCAGCTTGCACTGGTGCTGGTGCTGTCTTCATGTGTGGGAGAAGGTTGTGTCGTACCTTGACACAAGGTATGTATCTTGCTTTCTCGTCCTTCATCCCATTTTACTCACACGTTTGCGTGCAGGAGAAAAAAGAATCCGGTGGCTGGGGCAATGGAGATCGTCTGCCCCTTGTGTTGGCCCACACTGGTCAACTGCCTGTGCTACCCCAGTGCGACCCCCCCAGGCTGGAGAGAGGAACCTCTCTCTTCCCTGCAATTTCTTGTTGAGGGTCGCCCATGGATCAGGGACAGCAACAAGTAAATAAAGATTGTTTTCATTGGGGGGGGGAACAGGATGAAACACTCACAGGCAACATCAAAAACGTGTGCATGTGGAGGACAAGTGGGTAACAACAAAACAAGACATATCAACACCAAAAAGCATCTCAAATGGCTTATTTGTGCGCTCCCTTTCCACTGTGTTGCATTATTATTTTTCATTCATTTACTGACAATGTGCAGGGACTGGCCAAGGAGACACGGAACACAAGAGGAAGCGAGAGCAAGACGAACACGAGGAACATGAGCGAGAGTGAGAACACGAGCGAGAGCAAGAACACGAACGACATGAGCGAGAGCGAGAGCGAGAACACGAACGACACGAGCGAGAGCGAGAGCGAGAACACGAATGACACGAGCGAGAGCGAGAACACGAACGAGAGCAAGAGCGAGAACACGAACGACACGAGCGAGAGCGAGAACACGAACGAGAGCAAGAGCGAGAACACAAACAAGAGCAAGAGCAAGAACACAAATGAGAGCAAGAGCGAGAACACGAACGAGAGCAAGAGTGAGAACACGAATGAGAGCGACACGAGTGAGAGCGAGACGATTTCTTTGCGGAGCACTGGGGTGTTGAAAGAGATCGACTCGACAACTTTGGAAGCGAACCAAGCGACGAAAAAGAATTCGAGAGCAAGCAAGACGAAGCTGATGTTGGCGGCAGCAAAGACGACCACGACGAGGACAACGGAAGTGAAGGTGAAGAGGAAGAGGAAGAGGAAAATGAAGAACAGAGCAAGCTTCTTGAGATTCTAACGCGATTCAATATGGTAATGCATGGCGGCCGCGAAGATTTTGATCAGTATGTGGACAGCGGCAATGTGCCAAGCGCAAGCAAGGAAGAGATCAACAAATACCCATTCGTTGTTAAGGTACGACTTCGGTCTTTCCTTTGTTTGTTGTGAAGGGCGACTAATGATCTATTTAACATAGGAGAGGGCCAGCAAGCGCAAGACAAAGGTCTCGCGCTTGCTTAACGAGAAAAACAAGATCTTGTGGCAGCTGCGGCAGCAGTATGACTGCCTGACGGACAAAGCGATGCAGGCCATCATCACGGCCCTACAGTCGCCTCCGTTCAACGACAAGGACGTTGCTCCAACGCCCTGGGTGTTGTGACAGGTTGGCTGTGTAAGCTTGCCTTCCCTTTCTGTGCATTTGCCAACATACTAACTCAAATGTGTGAGCAGGGTAAGCAGCATTTCTACAAGCCTTTGCAGGAGTGGGTGAGCAAGGTCACGGAGACAAAGACAGGCCGCAAGAAGCCATTATACTTTGTCAGCCCTATCGACGTGCTTCGCCAGAGGTACAATTCAGGCCAGGGCAAGAACGACATCTTCAAGTACCAGAGGGATCGATGACAGCAGCATCCCTCAAATTGCGCGCACTTCTATGAATGCGAACGGTACACATTCTTCCTTTGTGCATAGCCCTAATATTACACTGACTTTATTTCATGTTCAAGTTTGTTCAACACAAGGGTGAGGGCGGAGGGTCGGAGTGCTGCTCGGTGCCGCATGGTGCTCCCCGTCTTCTACATTGACGCATTCGAGCAAGCACAGTCACGCCATGCTTCAGTGGAGGGCATCTACATGTCCTTCGCCAATTCCCCAACCGCTGAGCATTGTTCTGCTAACTCGAGAGTCCTACTTTGCAAGGTTCCAACTGGCTGCGACGTCTTTGAGGCGATTCGGATCGTCATTGTTGAACAGATGCGGCTCCTGGAGTGAGGGATCGACGTCAAGTTCCATGGCCAAGGTGTTCTCTGTTGCTACAGTTCAGCCTATTGCATACTCGGCGACCATCCCTCGCAAGCCAAGCTCGCAGGTACATTTGCTCACCCCTTTCCTCTCTCGTTTGCTGATTGTGTTGTGCAGGCCTAGCTGGGTGTGGCTGGGCGGCATGTCGCTACTGCCAAAAGCCCAGCATGCTGTTTAAGTGTTCCGCGTGGCCACACACCATCACTGAGACGGGCGTCACCATACCCAGACCGGGTAAACGAAACCCCAAGGGGTGGCATGAGCTGCACCAGGAGGCGCTCAAGAAGGTGGACTTGGGCCAGCAGGGCGAGAAGGGGCAAGCGTGCAACCACATCAAGCATAACGGTTGGAGCGCCAAGGCGACAAGTCCCTTCTGGGACCTTCAATGGATGCAACGCTCCTTCTTCCTTTGCTTCAGCATCTGCTTCCTCCATCTCCAGCTCCTGGGCCTTTTCAAGGTACATGACACGACCAATGACACAACACAACCAACAACTTCAGCGCTCCCCAACGGGGCAGCGCCTGGAGTGTGAAAAGGTTTTTTATTTACATTTGTGTACCTGGTCAGAGACACCTTAGGTACACGTGTACGAAGCACAACATCAGTGACGAGCTCAACAGAAGGATCAAGAACTACAACACGTTTCCCGGCAAGAGCGGCTTCGTCACGCGCTTCGACTTCACAAAGAGGAAGGGGAAGATGGTACTTTCATTTCAATTTCATTTAATAATACAAATTCTAACTTATGCGTCTAATTGCAGAGCATTGCAGCGCTTACCAGCGGCGAACTGGAGAGCCTCGTGCAGGTCATCGAGGTCTGTCTGATGGGGCTCATCCCAGACAAGGAGCAGAAGTGCTGGGAGCTGCACATCGACATCATCCGCCTTCTTCAGGGCCAGCACTTCACTGTTCGGAAGCTCACGACGTTGACATCGAAGATTCATCTGTGGAAGGCGGAGATGGTCAGGCTCTTTGGCGATGTCACGGAGAGGAGGAGAGAATGGCGCGACAACGGTGCTACAGCAGACGGCGAAGGCGAGACGGCCAAGGTCAGCTTTGGGTTCCCCAACTTCGAGACCTGCGAGCACTGGGCTGAGTTGATTCGGTTCCTCGGCCCTCCAGAGTTCCAGGACACGAAGCTCTGGGAGCAGCGACACCTGGCGGCGAAGCGCATGTGCGCTTGCACGAACCAACGCAACATCACACGCGACGTCCTGGTCAAGGTACGCGACTCCCAAAATTGCAACGTTGTTGTGGTTGGCCATGAGCGCTCCCCGATGGGGCAGCGCCATGAGCCCGATATTTCATTCATTACGCCTGTGTGCTGTGTCTTGTTTTGCAGACGCATGAGAAGGATGTTGTCATTCAGAAGGGAACCTCTCCGCCACCTAAGGAGCAGAGGGCGCCTTGCTCGGTCATTTGTGCGTCGAAGCCAGCAGGCGACTTCCGAGGGCAACGACTCTCCCGCCTCAAGTTGGGCGTCATCTGTGAGCTGGGCGAGTCGGGATGGGCAACGTTGGACATCAGTTCGGCGCGTTTGCACAATGGGTTCCACTTCTATGGCCATTATGTGCGGCTGGGCCACTCTGCCGTCCTACAAGTACCCGCAGCATGGGCAAAGGTATAGTGTGTGTTGGTGTTTGTAGGATTTTACTGACTCAGTGTTTATTCCTGTTACACAGGACGACTTCGTAATCACGGACGCCAGGACGAGAAAACGGCTGCTACGGTGTGACGATCATGCGAACGTCGTGGTGGCCAACATAACGCGTGTGATAACGTTCGCAAGCTCAGGCCCTTGGCTTGAAGTGGAGTTAGGAGAGATTCAGACGCCTTCTTCTTGGCTTAGGTTCAAGTTCAGCGAGGCGCGATACTATGTGCCTCTTGGGTGGAATGAGTGGAGCGTTGCTTGGCGTGTCAGCTTGCCCATCGACCACGCGCATCGTAAGCTGCACCTCCTTAATCATCGAATGACTTGGAGGATTGAGGACTGCTGGCCTACTGACCCGCGGAGCGGCGTCGATGAGGATTATGAGAGCAGCGACGACGACAGCGACAGCGGCGAAGACGACGGCGACGACAACGACGACGACGACGAACAGAGCAGTAGCGATGCCAGCACCAGCAAGGACGATGCCCGGAAGATTGGCAGTGGCGATGACTACTCAATCTCGAGTGATCAGTACGCCACAACTTTAATTTGTCTTACGTTTGATGTTTCTAATCATGGAGTAATGTGGGAAACAGAGATGAGGACCAGAGCGGCGGCGACGATGAGGACCAGAGCGGCGGCGACGATGAGGACCAGAGCGG
>CDFC01062687.1:0-10139 GCA_000826385.1 Acanthamoeba rhysodes | reverse complement strand
GAGGGACGAGGAGAGGGAGAGGATGGAGAAGTTGGCCTGGAGCTGCGTCCACACCTCCTGGGCTTGTCGGGCCTGCTGCTGGTCCCGCGTGGGCGCGGCCTCCATGACCCACCGCTCGGCCTCGGCCGGCAGCCGCATCTGCTGCGCACCCGGCGGCGCCATCTGCTTCTGTCGTTGGCGCTGCTGGCCGCCCGCGCCGGGCCGCATGAACGCTTCATCGTCATCATCATCGTCGTCGTCGTCTTCATCGTCATCGCTCTCTTCCTCCATGCTGTCCGACATGTCTGCGCAGTGATCATCACCCTGGGCACGCCCGGCGGCCTTGTATCGCACAAGCTTGGGCGAGGGCGGGGTGCCGCTGGGCATCGCCGGCGCGCCACCGGCAGCAGCGCCGCCCTCCTTCTGCCCGGGCAGCGCCGCCTCGTCGCCGTCGGCCACGTAGGGGCGGAGGGCGTCGGCGGCCGCGAGCTCGCCAGTGCCGGGCGAGACCTGCAGATAGGCCGGGCCGGCGGGCAGGAGCGCGACGAGGGCCAGCGTCGACGAGGCGTCGTCGAGAAGGTACCGGAACTTTTCGGCCGGGCCGGCAGCGCCCTTGCCCGCCTCGACGGTGCCGAAGCGCCCCGTCTTGGGGTCGACCGACAGATAGGTCCCGTGCGACGACCGGAGCGAGGCGAAGCCCTCAACGTCAAACTCGACGTCCCACGCCTCATCGAAGCCCGGCCCTGTGTTTGTCGTGTCGTGTGTCATGTGCGGTTGAGCGTGTGCGGTTGAGCGAGCGTGTGCGGTTGAGCGAGCGTGTGCGTACCTTGAGCGGGCAATGTGGAGGTCATGGTGCCGTCACGGGAGGCGGAGAGGTAGTGGCCCTTGGCCGCGCGCAGGTAGACGCGCCTGGGGAGCAGGCCGTAGCCGCGTGACGCGGCCTGGCCCTTGTCGTCGGCGTACCGCCACTCCTCGGGCAGAGAGGACGCAATCACGTTTGGTCTGCGCACACGAACAGCGACACACGCACCACAGCGCACCCGCACATGACCAACGACACGGCACACGTGAGTGAGCCCTCACTCAAGTGTTGTCGTGGCGTAGGGAAATGAGTGTACGTTTGGGTCCACCGGAAGACGTTGCGTGCAACCAGGAAGGAACCGACCAGCCACGTTTGGCCCATGTCGCCGACCACGCTGGTCGCTGAAACCGTGAGTGGCTGCGTCGACGCGTCCCTGAAATCGTACACTGCACCCCGACCCCGGACCCATGGTCAGCCCACTAGAAAAATGAGAAATGAAACTCACGGCTGCGTACCGGCGACCACCGCACGCGACTGCTTGAGGTGGTAGGCGAAGCCGCCATGCAGGGTCACGGAGATGTTGTACTGGCCCAGGATCTTGACCTCCTCGGTCTCCTCCTCGCTGTCGCTGCTTTCGCTGTCCTATTGTGTCGAGCGATCAATCGGTCAGTCAGGGCCTTCAACGGGTCGTCAGCGCAGAGAGAGCGCACCGGGGTGAGACGGGGCAGGCTCTGGACGGTTACGATCGTGCACGATTTCTTCTTCTTTTCGCGGGTGTGCTCGCGAAGGGCCATACCGGGCTTGTGGACGTGGAGCGTGAGATCGGGTATGCAGCCCCGGTCCCAGATCAGGGCCACGGCCAGCTGGGCGCCGCGCTTGCTGGCCAGCTTGAAGGCCGTGGTCTGGTAGCGCAGGACGTCCTTGTTGAGCTTGATCGGGTCCATCATCAGGTGCTCCTGGAACTTCTTCTTCTCCAGCGCAGCTTGCCTCTCCTCGCGCTTGACGTTTCTGCTGTTCTGCCGATCCTCGCGCCTCGGGTCTTCGCGCTTGCCTGCGTCACAGGCTTGTTGTTGGCCGTGTGCGGTGGTGCGCGTGCGTGTGACAAAGTAGGGCTGGTTACGTACTCGCTTTTCTGTCCTGCTTCTCTTGCCTGTGCTGGAGCTTCGCGTCCCGCTTGATCTGGTTGAGCTGGCGGGTGAGCTCCCGAAGTTCTCGCTTGCGCTCCCGCACCGTCTGCACGATGTCCCGCGGGTCCTGCGACGCCACGCCCAGGTCTCCATCGTCGTCATCGTCGTCGCCATCGTCATCATCTCCACTGTCGCCTGCGTCCTCTCCGCCGTTGTCGGGGTCACCGCCGTCGTACGGGCCGGGCGCGGAGGCGCTCTGTAGCTGAGAGAGGGCGGCGCGGAGACTGTCCAGCTCGTGCTGGAAGTGGGCCTTGTCCGTGGCGTACTCCTTCAGGTGCTCCTTCAACGCCTCAATAATGACCGGCACCAGTTCCTAAATAAATTGACGGTTTAAACCGTCAAAAATGCTGTTCCTTAAATATAAGGAATGTAAAATTAAATCATTATAATGAATTAAAAAACATATATATAACTGAGATAATCGTGTACCGTGTAGGCTACAGAGAGGTAGCCGGTGACGGGGTCCTGGTAGACCACATCGGGCAGCACCTTCTGCACCTCCTGCGCGATCAGACCGATCACACGACGGCCGCCCGCACCTTCGTCGTCTGTCGCACGCCATAGGCCAAGAAGTCAGCCAGGTCGTCGACGAAGAGCAAACGCAAGGCGCGCAAGAATTGGGGTAGTACCGGCCGTGACCTCGCGGGGAGGGAGGCCGGGCGCGTTCGGGAGCCACTTGTAGGACTTGGGCTCGAGCTTCTCGATGACGTTGAGCGCGTCGACGAGCGAGGCCACGTCGGTCTTGAGACGCAGGTCGGAGTACTGGATGAAGGCCCGTGCGCGCACGTCGCCCTCGACACGCAGCGTGCCCTCGAGCTGGGTTACCTTTTCGGCGGCGTCGAGCGGAGAGCTGAGGGGCTCGGCCTGCGTCGAAACCTTTCGCTTCTTGCCCGTCGACTGTCATTTTTCCCCTCGTCAGCCATCGTCGTGTCGTGGTACGTGTCGTGTTCGCAATGGAGGGCGTACAATGGGGTGTGGATCGGGCGAAGAGGCGGGCTGCGAGTGTACAATGCCGGGACTGGCGCCGGGACTGCTGTGTACGGTAGGCCCGCCGTGCTGCACTCTGCACGTACAGTCGTTAATCATCATTTAATAAATGAAGAAATAGTTTGTCGTTATTTACCTGTCCTTCCCGTTGTTGTGTGCAGTGAAGGGGAGAGTGGCCGCCTGGCAGCTCCATCCCTGCGTCGTGGAGCCCACCCGCGCGCCGAACTGCAGTCGCTTGCTGATCTTGATCAGGTTGACCTCGACCGTGGCCACGCACGTGCCCGTCGTTTCCATCTGCGGCACCCCGCCACGCGAAGGGTTGAGCTCACCAATGTACATTTTGTTGCCTTTTCTCCGTTTTTTCTATTGGTTGAGCGATAATAAAGGAATAAAAATGAAAGAGGGGCAGCCACGAACCTCGATCTTGCTCTTGGTGGTGTCCAGGGTGAAGCCCTGGAGGCTGCTCCCGTCTTCGTCGATGAGCCACACCGACAGCTCGGACAGGTCGAACGGCTTGGAGCACTTGACCTCCAGCCTGAGCTTCTTGCCCTTGCCCTTGGTCACCCTGCGCTCACCACCACCACCACCACCACCACCACCACCACCCAACAGCTGTCAGTGGACTCGCCGAGTCATCGTTTTGTATAGAAAACGAAGGAACTGGGGGTAACCTGATGCGGTCGTGGGCCAACAGGCCGACCCACTGGCCCTGCGAGCCGCGCGGCTTGTGGAAGAGGCCGGCGCTCAGGCCGACGGTGCTCGAAGACGACGACGACGATGACGAGGCGGGCGGCGACGGCGCTTCCTGCTTGACCCCGAACGGCTCGATCTGGGGCAGGTCGAACACCACCGGCGCCGCCGACGGCTGGTGGGTGCCCGAGATGCATTGGTTGACGTGCTGGGACTGGCTGTAGGCCTGCGAGTGCTGCTGCTGCTGCTGCTGCTGGTGTTGGTGTTGATGGTGGTAGTGTTGGTGTAGTGGGTAGCTCTGTTGCTGTTGGGCCATGAGGTGCCCGAGCGCTTCGTCGGTGCTGGGCAGGGACTCCAGGTTGAGAAAGAGCTGCGCCAGCTCGTCCTGGCCGGCCGACGCCGACACCAGCCCGCCCACCTCCATGCCTGAATGAAGAAATTTAAATATAGTTTTTAATAATATTAACAATAAATGTTTGGCACACTATGTTTTTAAAAGCGAATTAAGTAAAAATGATCATAGTAGTTTGGTGGTACCGTCTGTGGACGCAGAACGCCAGGAGAGGCCGGGGGTGGAGTCCAACGCGTCGCCACCGCCGATGATGCCAACCAGGGGCGCGGGTATGCTCAGCGCAGGCCAAGCGCCTCCTCCGTGGTGCGGTGCTTCCATCTTCTACTTTTTAACGAGAAGACCGCAGACCCCCAAAACCGACGATTTCGGCGCGAAGCCCGACTGGCGCCCGACACGCCAACGCCCGTCAATTCCTTACATTCCAATCTTTTTCTTTCTGAAGTTTCTCTCTTCATTTCTTTTTTCTACATTCTCAATTTACTGCTGAAAAGACAAACAAGGAGGGGAACGCCGATGGGCAACTCGAGCTCGTCGCGAGCCTCGACGAAAGCCGGCGGCAAGTCGAGCACCGCAAAAATCGAAGGCGCCGATACATCAAAGAACGAAGACGACAAGATAACGCCGCTGCCGCTCTTGGAGACCGGCCACATGGTCTTCCGGATGTCCCTCTGGCGGCAGACCCTCAAGCAGGCCGGCGACGACCACCAGCAGAAGCTTGACGCCGTACCCTTTTTTTTTATTTACTTTATTATCTTATATTATCGTATATTATATTATATTATATTATATTATATTATATTATATTATATTATATTATATTATATTATATTTCATTATTCATTTTGTTGAACTGTCTTGTCCACAGCTGACCCGCAGTGGTGGCCCAGACCATGGCTTACCTGTGGGAAGTCGATCTGGGACGGGCTGCCAAGGGCGATGCCAGCGGCAGACTGCCGCAGCTGCCGCTGCAGGTTCAGTGGTACCCCGATGCAGCGCAAGTACGTCACCACTTGGCTCCTCACACTGTCTCTGGACGATCGATTGAACACTGACTCGGCTGCGTGTGACAACTCAACTTGCAGGTCAAGTGGTTCAACACTAGGGAGGACCTCACTCTCGCCACGCATCTCAAGGGCAAGGTCGTGGTCCTCGACTTTTGGACCGTACGTGTCGCCACCACCGCTCCTACTCAGTCACACGCATCCATGTTGCACTTTCCCTTAATCACCGTCTTCTTCGTTCTTCGCTCTTCTTCGCTCTTCGCTCTTCTTTCGTGCGCATGCAGTATTGCTGCATTAATTGCATACAACTGGTCCCCAAACTGCACGAGCTGGAGCAACGGTATGCCGGCAATCCAGAGGTGGTGTTCGTGGGCGTGCACAGCCCTAAATTCGAGAACGAGAAGGAGGACGCCAACGTGAGGGACGCCATCATCAAACACGAAATCGACCACCCCTGCGTCAACGATCCCGATCGCCACCTGTGGAGGTACCTCTGACCCGCCACATCGCCCTCAAATCCTCAAGAACTGACCGCACATGCACCACCGCGCACACGCCAGACACATTGGGGCGGGCGGGTGGCCTTCGCTGGCTGTGATCTCACCGTCGGGGAGCCTCGTATACATCACTGTGGGTGGCGGGCAACAGAAAATGAACGAACTCCAAGCGCTCGTTGACTCCCTGCTCCGCCTCTACGCCGCCGACTCCGATCTCCGCCAGATCCGCGGGCAAGTGGTCGAGTTCACGCAGCGCAGGAAGGCCTCGAGCGACGATGACGATGGTACCGAGCCACAGACGAAGGTGGTGGACAAGGGAAAGCAGAATGGCACTGACGACGAAGGAGAAGACGATGAGGGTCAGGCACTGCCTCCGCTCAATTGCAAGCCGGTCCCGCTTGCGCTCGAGAAGGACAAGCTGGCCCTGGGCCAGGCTCCGCTACGGTACGAATTAAGCTTCTACCGGATTAGTGCGACTCGCGTCGAGCATCTCATTCGTGTGGCAGATTTCCCCACGGCGTGGCGGTCGATCGCGAGGGTGGCCGGATGTTCGTCGCCGACTCGGGCCACCACCGCATTCTGGTGCTCTCCCTCGACGGCGCGTTCAGGACAGCAATCGGCAGTACCTCCCCCGACTTGGCCCATTCGTTCTCTTTAGTTAATTGTTTAAGTAACTTAATTACTGTATCTATTGCGCAGGCGGCGATGCCACGGCTGGTCTCGTGGATGGCGACTACGCCACCGCACGCTTTCATTCTCCGCTCGGTCT
The DNA here is from genome assembly GCA_000826385.1 of Acanthamoeba rhysodes. NCBI lineage: Eukaryota > Discosea > Longamoebia > Acanthamoebidae > Acanthamoeba > Acanthamoeba rhysodes. The sequence continues at coordinate 3,875 of CDFC01062687.1, read as the reverse complement.
GTCCTACGCCGGCCGAGGTGTGTTGCTTCCCCTGCCGAACCAAGCCAACAGGCTGGCTGTCGATCGCATCTCACGTCTCCTACTTGCAGACAAACTGTACGTGGCCGACAGCGAGAACCACTGCATCCGCTGCATCCGGCTGGCTGAGGAGCGGGTCGCGACCGTGGCCGGCACAGGTTTGCACTTCCCCAGTTCCCGCGAGTAACGCCAACGCTGACTCATCTCCCCACGCGCAGGGCAGCGAGGCTACGAGCGCAAAGGCGGAGGAAAGGCGCTCGAGTGGAGCCTCAGCAACCCGTGGGACGTGGCCAGCCACGGGCACGACCTCTACATCGCCATGGCCGGCACCCACCAGATCTGGAAGTATAACGAACAGAGTACGCCCAGTTAATTTATATATTTTATCCCAATATTCAAATCGAATTGAATTAATTGATTGATTTCCATTTAAATGGTGTCTATGAAGGCGAAGAGATGTCGCTGGTGAGCGGAAGCGGGTCGGAGCTAAACTTTAACCATGACAACGACATCTTGCAGTCGGGCTGGGCGCAGCCATCAGGTGCGATAGCGCGTGAATGGCCCTCCTTGCACCGTTTCATCACCATTTCACACGACATGGCGTGTTCCGTCAGGATTGAGTGTGGCCCACGACAACAAGAAGGGCGACGTGTCCCTCTTCGTAGCCGACGCCGAATCGAGCACCGTGCGCGCCATACACTTCGGACAGGATCGGAGCTATACCGAGACCACCGTCGGCGGAGGTGAGCTTGCTACCCCCTCTTTCCGCCCATTCGTGCCCCACACGCAGAGCTGAGCTGTTGTTTCACCCTCCCCCTGGCAACAGGGCTGGACCCATCGGACCTGTTCGCGTTCGGCGACGCCGACGGCAAGGGCACGGCCGCACGGTTGCAGCACCCGCTGGGCGTGCTCCACATCCCGACGACTGCCGGAGCGGCGAAGAAGGGGCTCGGAGGCACCATAGTGGTCTCCGACACCTACAACCACCGACTGAAGCTGGTCGATCCACGCAAGAAGGCTGTCGTCACTCTTGCCGGCATCGGTATGCACCACGCAGTCCTGGGCGTCGTGCGTGTGTCGTGTATGCGTCATGTGTTGTGCGTTGTGGCCTCGGCGTTGACATTATGCGATAACAGGCCGCGCGGCGCTGGCAGACGGAATTGGAGTCGAGGCCGCATTTGCAGAGCCGACCGGCTTGGCCTTGCACTCTGTAAACGGTAGCGTTACCTTCACGTGTGCGAGAGCGTGTGCTGTTATCACCCAACGGTGGGTTCGGTTAACTGAGCCGCGCACACGCACACGGTACCACAACACTAGGATCAGGAGAGCCGATCGTGGTGGTGTGCGATACCAACAACCATGCGCTGAGGTTGCTCAACCTCGCAACGCGCGGGGTGAGGACGATCGAGATCACGGGCGTCCCCAAGCTGACGCCGCCAGCTGCGGCCCGGGTACCCGAGCCTTCATCAACCACCGATTCCTCGCGGCCCGCGCCAGCCTACCTCGGCCTCCCGCGTCAGTCCATTGAGGCTACGCTGCACGAGGCCGACACGCCCAATGGCCAGTTTTCGCTGCAGCTTACCGCACCCCCAAGGCACCACATTTCCGCCGGTGCGCCCGCCCTACCGCACACACACGGCACGTTCTCGCACGCTCACGCCCATAACAGGGGAATGGAAGGTACATCTGGCCCAGGAGTCGTGGATCAAGTTGGCCCAGGCGAAGGGCGGCTTGCCCGGTCGGGCGGAAGACGACGACGGGACCGTAGTCATCGCCTTCACGATCGAGGCGCTGGAGAAGACGAAGACGAAGACGAAGACGAAGAAAAGAAAGAAGCACGACGAGGTGGTCTACGTAGAGGCCAAGGCCTACTTTTGCGCGGACGAGGTCGAGGGCGAAGAGGAAGAAGAGGGTGGAGTGTGTCAAAGCGACGCCATCGTGTTCGAGATCAGGCTGCACGTCACCGGTGACAAGGAGCCCAAGATGACAACAGCCATCGCCAACGTCATCTCCCTCACCCACAGCTTTGCGATTGCAGTCTGACCAACCCCACCACCATCTCATCTTCATCACCACCGCCGTCGCCACCCTGTTCCTTGGGTCTGCACAAAATAACCAGAGCAACACGAAATGAAGGACACACCAAGAGAAAACAGACACAACAACAGAAGAAGAAGTGCATCTGATCAAACCAAGAACCACACAAGATGTCGAAGGGTGAAGAAGATGAGAGGTACTACCAGGTGGCCGCCGTTTTCAAGCAGTTCGGCCAGCCCAACGCCCAGTTCCCCAAGGACCTCGACCTTGGTAATCTTTGCCGCAAGATTGGGTTTGCGCTGGGCGACTCATCTTTTTGCATCTTCGCAGAGTACACTGAGCTCCAGAAGCACGTCGCGGCCATGGGCGGCCTCGGCACGGTTCTCAAGAACATGAAGGCCAAGGCACCGCCCCCCCCCGGCATCGCTTTCGTTCTTTTTTTGATGATGACATGATGTGATGGCACCAGTCTAACGTTGGCTGCTGTGCTTGTTGCTGGGGGGGGGGCGATGGGTGACAAACAGAACATGGTGTTCTACGCTGATCCGTTCATCAAGGCCGGAACGCAGATCACGCTCATCAACGACTACTGGCAGGAGGTCAACCCGCAGATGATCACCTACGACCGCATCAAGAACGAGGTCCAGGGCGATGACGCTGCCCACAGCTCCCACACCAAGGTGGCTGGCTGGTAAAAGTAAGTCAGTTCACTTGGGCCACTGGTCAACTACTTTGACTGTACCACCACTCCCAATAACACTCTCATGTCTCTCTCACACAATTTCTTGACAGAACATAGAAGAAGAAGTGTTTTGGTTGTAAACTTCCTCTGTGGTGGTCCCAATGTGCTGCTTCTCTCTTCTTCTCCAAGCTGCACCTCCTGTGGGTGATGTGGAAAAAGAAATAGGAAAAAGAAATAGAAAAGAAAAGCGCTGGTCATTTTCACTGCAGGCCAACAAGAAGGCACCTCAAACAAGAAGGAAGAGAAGATGTCGAAGGGTCTGTGTGTGGTGCTGGTCGAGGACTCGTACGAGACGGTGGAATTCCACTACCCGCGCCTCCGCCTCGAGGAGGCCGGCTACACGGTCAAGGCCGTCGGTCCCCAGGCCAAGAAGGTCTACCAGAGCAAGGAGGGCTACTGGGGCACCTCGGACGCCGTCTTCTCCGTACTTACCCTCCCCCCCAACACACATTCAACGCAAGCTTTCACGACTCTCCTCCATTGACTGCCGATCTTCATCTGGAGTCGAACGAACCGCACGGCGACGTAGCGCTAACCTGTGGGTCACGCATCCATTCACGACGTCGTAGGACATCAACCCGGCCGAGGTGAAGGCCCTGGTGGTGCCTGGCGGCTTCTGCACGGACAGGCTGAGGCGCTACCCCGAGTGCAACAAGCTCGTCCACGACGCCGCCGAGGTAAACAATAAACCAACGCACCTCTCGCCTCCATCATCTTCTTCTTCTTCTCTACGTTTTTCATCTTTGATGTTGACGTCCTCCCCGCGATGCGCGTAGGCTGGCGCTGTGGTCGGCTTCATCTGCCACGGCGCGTGGGTGCCCATCAGCGCCAAGGTCGTCAAGGGCAAGAAGGTGACCTCGCACCCGGCCGTCCAGGGTACCTTCCTTCTCCCCTCTCCCCTCTCCCTCTTCTTCTTCTTCTCATTGTTGTGGGTGCATCGTCACAGACGACCTCGTCAACGCTGGCGCCGAGTGGGTCGACGAGCCGTGCGTGGTCGACGGCAAGCTGGTCAGCGCCCAGCTCCCCAAGGACCTCCCGGCCTTCATGAAGGCCATCCTCAACCTCCTCGAGTAGTAGT
>CDFC01062665.1:3284-18130 GCA_000826385.1 Acanthamoeba rhysodes | reverse complement strand
CTGTACTACCTCTACGAGGACGCCGGTCTCAACTGGCTGCTCGGTGGGCAGTATGCAGAGTACGTGGACTTTTTAGCAGGCGTCGTTTGTGGCTTCTTCTCCGCAATGTCCCTTGCTGACGGGCGATGTCTGTCACGACGTAGGTTCGAGCAGAAGGCCGAGGAGTGGCTGGACGCCTTCGAGTCGTGCGGTATTGGGTTGGTGTTCTTCTTCGACGGCCTGGTGGACCCGCTCAAACGTGCAACGTCCCTTGAGCGACGGTCGCGCGATGCCAAGTACGCTACGTCCGTCCTGCACTCCCTCCAGGAGCGTGCCAACACCGATGGTCCCCCGAGAGTGCTCTTGCCCATCCTCGCCGCTGTATGCATTTCCGTCCCACGTGGCGTGTCGTTGTGCGTGCCACTTGTGGTGTTGATTGCTTAGATGCCCTCTGGTTCCACTTTTCCGTCTGAAAAGGCAGCGTTCGTCGGCACTCTGCAGAGGCGTGGAGTCGAGGTGCGATTCTCCAATTTTGAAGCCGACCGAGACATAGCCTACTACTGTGCGACCCACCCCGAATGCATCGGTACTGCTCGGTTGCCTGTTGAGGTGGTACCATGTGGCTCATCGTTACCACTACTGCGCGCTCGCTGTGTGGCCTTGGTGCTGCCCTGCCCAGGCGCCGTGTCGCAAGACTCCGACTTTCTCATATTCGACATGGGCGAGGCGTACTACGTGCCGCTCGAATCGCTTCAGATCAATCAGGCAAGCAAGCCCGGCAAGTGGACCATCACCTGCCAAACCTTTCGCGTCGATCTCACTGCTAGCATGTTCAACTTCGACAAGAAGGTACCTTCATCGCCCTGCTCTCATCAGTCTTGAACACACTCAGCTGACTCCACCACTTCGGCAGTGGCTGCCGATCTTTGCCAGCCTTGTAGGTAGGTTAACCGTTCGGCCTGGCTGTCGAGTGTTCTCGTTCACAGTCGCATTTGTGTCGATGTGCAGGGAATGATTACACACGAGAGGACCCGGGGCTAATCAAGCTCTACCGACAAATGAACATCATCGCGGGCGACAACGTGAGTCAGATCATCAGGAAAATAGCCAAATTCTTGTCTCGATTTCGAGCCGGTTGGTACACCTCCCTTTTGATGGTTCTCTGCGCTCCATGCTCACTCTGTCTTCTGTTGTCTGTTGCGTTTGTATTGACGCGCATGCAGAAGAGAAGGAGCTCGATATCTACATGTACCTCATGAAGTACATTCGAAAGGAAGATCGGAACCATCTTCACCAGGTGCTCCAACGTTCTGTAAACGTCTACACCATTACGCCTGGTAAGTACCCTAGCGCACCACGCCAAAGGCAACAGCTCGTTTCTCATATGATTCCCCATTGGCCCACGACACCAGAAGCGCCACCCACTGATGTGCAAGCCGTTCACGGAGGGCTTGCCCTCAAGCACGATAGCGGAATGAACGAGGCGCTGGCTCTTGAGTTCAGGCAAGGTCGACTCGCTGCCCAACACATATCCGTTTTGGCCGACGGGGAGGTACGCCCACTTGCGCGTGGTTTGATCTTTACCGCTACGTTTGGAGTCCGACGCTGATCGCTACGCTCAGTTCTGGGCAGGCGTGTCAGTGGTGGATCACACGCTCTTTGATCCAGGTGATATCTATCTGCAGCTGCGAGTTACAATGTACCGCGCGCTCCTGGGCCATCAACTAGAGCAGTCGAAGGCCTCGAAGAAGCTTCAGCCGGGGGAGCAGGAGAGCGGCCAGCAGCAGTTTGTGGGTGCAAGCGCTGGCGGCGGCAAGGTCCAGCAGCAGAAGCAGCCGACCAAGGGAGGTGGGACAACGCTTTGCGTGAGCGAGTTGATGCAAACTCAGCGCAGCTACCGGAAGCGAAGCATCGTCACACTCAAACTGGGTGACACCGGCTGCCAGCGTGCGCACACTCCCTCGGCATGCCCGACTTTGACGCAACATCAATCATGCGTGGGCACCGTAGCTGACAGCTGGCGTTCTTGGCCACCGTGCAGTGCCGCCAATTGCAGATCTTCGGTCGATGTCAGAGCCCGAACGGCTTCACATCTTTCTCTCCAGCATGCGGGCGAACGACTTATTAGCCGCCAACCTCCCCACCGGGCTGCTGCTGCCTTGCGCAGTTCTGCGCTACCTCCTCGTGGAGCAGGACGACATGGTACGTGCCCACTCAACCGCGTACGTGCCACCCTCGCCTCTGGGACTCACATGCCGAGCAGGACGGTGGCGAACTACTCGGGCGGACGGAGCCTCTGCTGTATGAGTGGGAGCTCGACACCTATTTGCTCCACCTGGTGCGAATACAGCGCGAGCAGGCCGCAGCAGTCAAGGTACCCCCACTCGAGCGCCGCCTGCAGACGCTCACGTGAACCTAAATTCCGTCTGGCAAAGGCTGCGGCGGGCGACACGGCGTGGGACTGGAAGATGCAGGGCGCCGACAGGAAGCGGTTCGTGTGCCTGGCCGGTCTGCTGCAGACGGGGCTGCTGCACGCGCTGCTCTTGCACCAGCTGTGCGGCCACCCGCTCGGCCTCCAGCTGCCTCCGCCGTCGCACTACTACGACGGGTTGGCGTTCCTAGGGGAGTACTGCCACCGGTGGGACGCGCGACGAGCCGAACGACGACTCCGAGGCGGCGCTCCATCGCCTCGCCAACCGCGCGACGAAGAACAAGAACGAGAACGAACGGAAGAGGCCGACAAACAAGGTGACGATGACGCCCGAGAAGAGTTAAAGTTGAAGGAGGATGAGGCTAGCACGGTCATGAAGGCGAGGGAAGCGATCGTGGCCGGACTACGGCCCCACCCCGACAGCGCAAAGCAGAACGAGCGGGCGGGTCCGTCCCTCTTCAAGCCGGAGACGACGAAGCAGACCAACAAGAAGCGCCGACGAAAAGAGAACAACGGCAGCAATGGCGCGAAGGAACGACGAGATCAAGGCCACGGCGAGGAGGAAGGGAGCGATGACCAGGACGCCGACAAACTCGCCACGCACAACTCGTTCGCCCTCCTTGGCTGACCCTTGTTCATCGTGACGCTCAAGAAGAAGACGAAAGAGCCCAGTCACACAACCTCAGACCGTCCTCGCCACACGACTTACTTTTCGACTCATTTTCTGGTCTTTTTCAGATCCCAAATCCAACGCGTTTTAATATCATTTAATGACATTTATGTAATCATCAACTCAGCATCAGCACCCTCACGGCACACGGATGGATTTGGACCAGTGCTTGCGGCTGCTGCGTGCGAACAGCGATGAGGAGAAATTCGTGGGGCTCTACCTCATCACCAAATTCATCAAAGCCGAACCCGGCCCAACTATGCGCTTGATCTGGGAATCAATCGGTCCTTCCTTCCTCCACAGAATGCTCAAGACCGAGGGCAGTACGTACCCCACACTTGCCTCGCTCCAATCATCTCAGCACTTTTTCTTTTGATTCAGACAGATGAAGATTTAATCTCATCTCCATCCGTTTGCCATTGCAGAGGTGGGTGGGGTGGAGGGCTTCTCGTATCGCGGCCTGGCCCTGAGCATCCTGGCCGCCTTTTCGGTGGATGAAACACTTGCGAGCGACCCGCACTTCATCGCCACCGTGCCATCACTCATCTCTCTCGTGCATCCTCGGTACGCCCTCATCATTGCACCACTGCCGCGTCATATTGTGTTGTGTGCTCACCGTCGTCATCGGCTACTCGTCAAAACCAGATCGCGCAGTGAGCAGGAGGTGGTGCGAGACGCGCTGCAATGCCTGATCGCCGTCTCCAACACGCCTGACGGAGCCAAGAAGGCGATCGACAACGATGGCCTCGCCGCCGTTCTGCTGGGTGCCACCGAAGACGAGCCGCCAGAGCTGCTCAAGGCCCGGCTCCACCTCTCCGACAAGCTGGTCCGGCTCATGCGCGCTACTCAGGAGGCCTCGGGCCTCCCCGAGGCGTCCGCCACCGCGATCCTCGAGCACCTTGCCGCGCTCTTCCGCCACAACCAGCGCGCACTCAAGTTCATCGTGTTGGAGCGGCTGCCGGCACTCTTGGCGCTGAGCTTCGATAACCAGCGACAGAGCGATGTGCGCGCGCGGAACGAGGTGGCGCAGCAGCACGGCGGGTGGATCGAGGACATCCGCGTGGGCCTCTTCTACGTGCTGGCGAGCAAGATCGGCCGCTTGCAGAAGGAGCACGCGCTCACCCTGTGCGCCCACATGCTGCGCTACTTTGGCGAGTCCTGGGCGGTGGGTGCCGTGCCTCCCATCGACATCGGTACAGTCCGCAAATCCGCTCCCATTTTTGCTGACTACGGCCGCTAACCACCCACACACCCACACACCCAGGTACGACAGGGAAGACGACTGGCGGTGAACAGAATGCAGGGCGATTCGTGGAGGTGATGATGTTGCAGGCGGGCGTCGAAGTCCGGCTCCTGTTGGACTCCTACATGCACCCCGAGATAATGACCCGCGACGCGGCTCTCGAGGCCCAGCAGGAGGTCAAGGCCAAGGCCGCGGCCAGTGCCCAGGGCAAGGCTAAGTCCAAGGCCTCCACCTGGGAGCAGGAGGGCAAGAAGGGCGGCGGCCCATCGGCCACGCCGCTTCCGCGCGAGGCCATGCGCTACGCTCCGGGGGGCCTTCCGCTACCGGCCTCCTCCGAATCTGTCAGCTACGTCACCGATGAGCTCTCATCCGATGAAGAAGACGAAAACGAGAGTGACCAGATGACTGCCGACCACACTTCATCGTCGTCTTCGACGACATCAGCGGCCCCTGCTCCTGCTCCAGCGGGTCCTGTAGATCCGCTCGTGGAACTTATGGCCTCGCCTTCCGATGATGTGCAATCCCGATTCGAGGGCCTGCTCTCGATCTACTACGAGATCCTGGAGCACGCCATTACCTTCCTCACGTCGCCGGACGACAGCGCTGAGATGGACGAGAACGAGGGGAGTGCGATAAGGAAGGCGGCGAAGGCCAAGGCGGACGCGCGCTCATGGGCTTCTCTCAACTATGAGGCGCTGGGTAACATCAAGAAAATGCTCTCCGACGTGTTCGAGACCGTCCTCGACTTCGTGAAGGACGTTCAGCAAGAACGAGAGCAGGCGCAGAAGAAGGCCGCAAAGTCGACCGTCGGGACCGACGTGAAGGGCACTAAGGAGACCGCTCAGCAGCAGCCAAAGAGCGAAGCAGCGGGCACTGTGAGGCTGACGCTCGAGGACCTGGAGAGCATGGACCTCGCTGCCACTGCCTCGGTGCCCGGCGAAGAGGCGGACAAGATGGACGTGGTCCGCGAAGGCGCGTCGAGCAAGCCCGGCGGAGACCAGGTGCAAGCAACAGACCTGGTCGTGGTGGCCACCATGCGCCTGCTGGGGCTCTGGATCAGCCACGACACCGAGACGCTCAAGGACAGTTTGATGCGGGTCCTCCCCTTCCTCGTCAACCTCAAGACCGACAGAGCGCGAGTGGGCGTAGACCCGTTCTCCTTCCTCCTGCCCGGACTGGTGCCGCTCACGCAGGAAGACGACGCCCGAGACAAATTCATTGATGCCGACGGCCACATCAGGTAACGTATTTGAGCTGCACCAGGTGTCGCACTCGCAATGGCGCGCGCGCGCACACACACTTCCCTCGCGTGCTGATTACGTGGGTGCAGGCTGCTGGCATTTATGGGTGCGGAGGTCGCGACCCAGAGGAGCAACCAGAGCGCGCACAAGGTGGAGAACTACGGTCCCCTGGTCTCGTGCCTGGGCACGCTCCTCAACCTGGTCTGCCTCGAGGAAGGCCTCGTGAACCACCGGTATGCACCACCTCACTCTTCGCTCGGCCCACCGCATTGATTCTGCTAACCGCTCATGTGCGTGTGCGCTGGTGCGTGTGTTCAGCGACCCGGCGACGTTTGTGTGCTACCTGCCGGTCCTGTCGGATATCGCGCAGCTGGTGGACATAACCGCACCGCCGGCCGATACACATGACACGGAAAAGGCGCTGGTGCTGGCCCACGCGCTGGTCGCAGCCTTCTTCGTCCTTAAGTTCCACACGTCCGGTTCGTTGGCGCATCACTGGGCCGAGCTAGGGCCGAAGCTGCGAAAGTTGGGCGTGCCAACGACGACGAGCGAGACGTGGGGCGTGCCGCGACTGCTCGATCTCCTGGTGGATGACTACTTCAAGCTCTTCGTTCTGTGCCACCGCGACGAGTCGCTCTGGAACGAGATTTCTGAGCTGTGGTTCATGGCAACCGAAGGTACCCTCGTTGTTGGTGACGGCGATGATAGAGCATATGCTGACTAACCGGCGTGTGCTCCGTGTTCAGCTCTGCGATCCGGCCTGAAGATACACCCGGAACTGGGAGCCAAGGTGAAAGCGAGCCAGTGGCTGTCCAAGGCGATGGCCAGCGCGACCAAGGGCGGACACGCGCATGCCGCCCTGCGAAGTATCGTTGAGCCCGTCTAGCGCAATCCCTGTAGAAACCATTCCTCCCCACACCCGAAATGCACTTAATCTGTGGTGTTGCCATCATCAACGCAGTGACCGATCCCAGATTGGCCGGCGAAAAGCTGTCGACCAACCGAAGGCAGGTGGTCGGCTGGGCTGCTGAGCGCGAACCGGCCAGTAGAGACTCACTCAACGCGCTGATCATTCGCTTCACGCGAGCGCACCAGCAGCATGAGCGGCTACGAGAACGTGCTGGCCACGGTGACCCCCGCCCTCACCCTGCAGCTGAAGTACGGCTCCAAAGGCATCACCGAGGGACAAGAGCTACAGCCGAGCGAGGTCCAACATCAGCCCATCGTCGGCTGGGACGCGGACGAGAATGCGCTGTACACTCTGGGTACCAACACACACGGCTCTTCCGCGTTGCTGGCTCATGCCTAGCCCTTGAAATTGTGCAGCGATGGTAGACCCAGACGCTCCCTCGAGAGACGACCCTAAGGATCGGGAGGTGTACGTGGACACCAACCTGGGGGTGGTATGGTGGAGGTGGCCAGTGGTGACCGTGAATCTCGCACTGTGGTTGAGTACAGGCGCCACTGGCTGGTGACGAACATTCCTGGCGGCCGCATCAAAGAAGGAGACCTCCTCACACCCTACAAGGGGGCTGCCCCTTCCCCTGGATCAGGTGCACTCCACACCACAACAGAGCTTCTCTTCTGATGTGAACCGCAAAGGTTCAGAGTTGACGTGTGCCTTGGCCGTCGTTGCAGGCGAGCACCGATACGTGTTTGTCTTGTTCAAGCAGCCCGATCGCATCGTCGCCGAGAAGATGTGCAAGTGCGTCGTGCTCCTGTGGTGGACCCACACGCAATTAACGTTGCCAGCATAGACGTCTTACTCTTCTCCCTGCGCACCACAGCGACACGGCGGGCAGGAAGAACTTCAAGATTGAGGCCTGGGCCAAGAAGAACTACATGCTACCCGCGCTGGCCGCCACCCACTTCAGAGCCCAGTGAGGCACCCTTCCAATTCCAATGGGCGGAGCAGTATTGGGTTTCCCTAAATTCAAGACCAACGTGCTGACTTTCCAGTGCGGAGAGGACGAAAATGTAGACATCAGTGTTGAGGCAGTTGACACTGACACATTAGAAAGAAGACGGTTGGAGCACAAAACTAAAGGGGGAGGGGCGCCAGCTATTGCAGATCTCTTGACACACCCACAACAATGAATCTTGAGCCAGCTGCAAGTCCAGCAGCATTGGCTGATCTTGAAGCCCAGGAGAAGCAGCTGCATGAGGAGTGGCAGCAGGTGCACCAGCATGCAACCACCCTCTTGGCTGAGCGCGACAAGAACCTTCGGAAGAGGAAAGCCCTGGAGCATGCTGTGGCGACTCGAGGACCTGAAGAGGTCGAGAAGCCAGGCCCAGCGAAGCGCAAGTGCAGCCAGCCCATCAACGAGCAAGTCCAAGCCCTTGTCCTCAAGAAGGAAGAGCTGAGCTGGGCTGAGGCTGCCAAGATGTTTGACATCTCCCTCAGCTCAGTTCGGCGCATCGTTGGCGCAGCGCACGAAGAAGAGAGGCGCACAAAAGCTCTTGCCCTTGGCACGCCTGCTCCACCCGCTCAGACGACCAAGAAGAAGGGGCGTAAGCCCGGCTGGAGCTGGAGGACCTTGTCCTCATCCTCAGGTGGCTCGAAGACCAGCCCACCCTGACCCTGAAGCACATCTGTGCACAGGTCAGGACCAAGCTGGGGAAGACAATCTGCAAGTCAACAGTGGATCGGGCTCTCAGCGCACTCGACATCTCCTACAAGGAGACAACGCTCATCCCAGCAAGGTGGAATGAGGAACACGTCATCCTGGCCTGGCAACGCTACGTGCGTGACGAAGTGCGCAACTTCCTCCTGAGGAAGGGCGGCCACTGGTCTTCATTGACAAGTGCGCCTTCAATCTCCATCTCACTGGGCGCAAGGGAAGGGCGGTCAAGGGAGCGCCAGCATGCCTGACTGTGCTGCCGAAGCAGAAGAACCTGACCCTCACCGGCGCCCTGGCTCGAAGCGGCATGATCTTCCACAAGTTCGTCACCTCCACCAGCGGGAAGCGTGGAGTGGATGCCGATGACTTCCGGCTCTTTCTCCTCGACCTGCGCCCCCACCTCCCTGAGTCGGCTGTGATCCTCCTCGATAACGCAGCTATCCACAAGACTGATGCCGTCGAGAAGACCTTCGACCTCCTCCGTGCCGATGGCTTCGAGGTGCTCTTCCTCCCGCCCTACTCGCCATTTCTCAACGCCATCGAGTACGCATTTGCGAAGATCAAGCACCTCGTCCGCCAAGCGACCTTCCACAACAGGAGCGAGCTGAGGGATGCGATTGTGGATGCTCTACCATCAGTCTCGAGCACCGACGCCCAACACTGGTTCCTGCACATGGTGCAGTTCTACAACCAGTGTGCGCTCGGGCTGCCTTTCACCGGCAAGCCACTCGCCCCAACTCTCCTCGACACCCCAGCACCACCGGTGCAGCTGCACCAGTGGCAAGCCGCAGTCAGCGTCGAGGCCTCGCCTCCCCGCATCTGTGCGACCTGAGCGCTTGCTCCTCCCCCTCTTCCCTGTTGTTACGTCTCCCTCATTCCTTCAATTAAAAGACCTGCAACTAGTTGTGCTCCTGCGCGTTCATCGTTGTTGGGTAGCTTGGCGCAAAAATGTGACCCAGTCTTGACCTAAAGTTGCACTTTTTCAACTCGCACACCCCACAACGTTGGCGCAGCACCGCACAAGCGCCGCCCTTTCCGCGCACCTACGTGCGCAAATTGAAACCCAATACTGGAAAAATAAACGCAAAAATCAAACCGATCCCGTGCCATCAGGTACGTTTCTTCCAGTTGCGGCGTGTGTGGGCCTCCCCTGTGACAATCGTCGTTTCTTACAAGCGCGGGACCGTGTCGTGTCGTGTCATGTGTCGTGTGTCGTGCGGCGATGTGGCATGTGCGATCACGTGTGCCTAACCGGTCGGCTGCGGCCATGCATGGTGGTCGACTTCAAGGCCAAGAAGTACTTCCTGAGCCGGCTCGCCCGTCGGCCAGGCGCAGCTGCCCAAGGGACTGGCCGACGAGCGCGCAACACGGTGGCCTACGACACTCGAAACGAGGCCCTAGGGAGAGGGCGCGGACGAGGCGGGCAAGCCCGCATTCAAATTCTAAATTCTGGATCTTGAAGAAGACGGAGAGACAACAGAACCCACCGCGGCCGCCAACGTCGCGGTGCCTTCTGCAAGACAACACGAACATGAACACAGACGTGAGCAGGTGGCTTGTGTGGGATTTCATTAGGGTGCTGGCGAAGGCTGGGCATTTCCTTGGGTTGTGACGAGGTTGGTGCGGCACCAGTGGAATGAGGTTCGTTGGCTGGTGACACCAATCAGAACTCCAGGCGTACAGGGCTTGACAGATTTCGTGGGTGCCAAGCAGGGGAGTTCCGTGTGGTGAAGGTCACCCGCCGAGTGAAACAGATCACGGCAGATTTGATTCACGCTGTGAGTGCCACCATCGAATGAACATGGACATCGATTGGTGTGTGGTGACCAACCAATGACAGGGCAGGCAAGGACCTATAAAAAGGCCTCCTCCCCTCATCTCCAAACAACAACCACTCTTCAACACACAAGCCACATCTATCCACCATCCTTGCAATGAAGCTTAACGTCATCCTCTTCGCCTTGGTCTGTTTCGGCCTGCTTGCCCTTGCTCTCGCCCATGACGGTGCGATCGCTCTCTACACCAGGATGGTTCCAATGCAACTCATTTTTTAAACATTGTGCTCGTTGATTGGACAGGCGAAGAGCACTCCGGAAACAAGAACGACGACAAGAACGATTGGGACTGGGACCGCTGTGATGACAAGGAAGACGAACATGAGCGCAAGGAGGAGTGCTACTGGAAGTGCGTCAAGGTTTGCCCCAAGAAGCACCACTCCACCACTACCGCCAAGCACACCACCACGACCCCCAAGGAGACCACTACCACCATGAAGCACACCACGTCGACCACCACCGACGCATGCCCCCACGAGACCACGACCACCAGGAAGTACACCACTTCTACCAGCGCGGAGTGCCCCAGGGAGACCACGACTACCAGGAAGCACACCACTTCGACCTCCACCAAGAAGCCCTGCGACGAGTGATCACTCCCCAACTCGGCAAGGGACAGCGTTCACTCCCAACATGTCGCTCATGGCGCGCATAAAGAACATAATTTGGCTGGAGTAGCTAGTGCGTGTCCACGTACACCTCCCAGTCCTGAGGGTCAGGTGCGTGCGCCAGGGGTAGTGTGGTGGAGGTGGCCAGTGGTGGTGATCGTGAATCTCGCGCTGCGACGGAGTACAGGCGCCACTGGCTGGTGGCGAACATTCCTGGCGGCCGAGAAGCTGGGCAAGTGCGTCGTGCTCACGTCGTGCTCCGTGTACCCACACGCAACTAACGTTGCCAGCATAGATGTCTTGCTCCTCTTCTCCCTGCGCACCGGAGAGCCCAGCAACAGACACGACCAATGGGCGGAGCAGTACGGGAAAAATAAAGGCAAAAATCAAAACTAATCAGCATTTAGTGGCCAGCCGATTAACCTTGGGGGACGTGTAGTACGTAAGCTTCGGTGTGGGGGACTCCACGACGGTAGTCGTGCTCACTCTTGTAACTTGTGCAGATATATATTTAAAACATCTCTGAGATGGCGACCACCTTGCTCCCTGGGTGGTTGGATTCTACGATCCGCATCGTGCGAGGGGTGTGGATCCTGCTCGTCCTCTTCCTGTCCCTCGTTGTGGGATCCAGCTCGTTCCACAGCCCCCTTCTCCTCCTCATCTGGTCCTTCTCCTCCCGCTTCTGGCGCACCGTCAACTCCACCTTCGTCGAGATGTGGTAAGTTGTCCTCCCCTTTCCATTCAATTGATGCAATTTGATTTATGATTCGACAATTTGCCATTTCGATTAGGCACACCCTGTTCATCTTCTACCTCGAGGCGTGGAACTACAAGCGGTGGCTCGTGTCTGGCGATGACGTGCCGCCCAAGGAGAGGGCGTTCATCATCTCCAACCACCCGTCTGAGGTATGTGTGCCATCATGGGCTCTACGCGACACGACACGACACGCACGCTAATGTAACGCGCACTCCCATCATCATCGCACTCCCCCAGGTTGATTGGATGTGCTGGTGGCCCATCGCCTGGCGCAAGGGAATGGTCGGCAACCTGAAGGTGATCCTCAAGAAGGTGCGATGAATGTGTGGGTGAGTGTTGCGTGCGTGCGTGCGTGCGGTTTGAGCTGACGTATGGAGGAACGAGCAGGAAATCGCGTATGTGCCCGCGCTGGGCAACGGCATGGACGACCTGGAGTTCCTCTTCCTCGAGAGGGACTGGGAGAAGGACAAGAACACAGTCGCCCACAGGTGCATTTTTCAATGTCCTACGCTTAACACGCTAGCAACGCACAGAACACACGCGCACACACGCACGCCAGTACACACACGCAGCTCACATTCGACGCGATAGGATTGAGTCGTGGAACCGCGATGATACACCGCTGTGGCTCACCTTCTTCCCCGAGGGCACGGACTTCAATCGCATCAAGCACGAAAAGAGCATCAAGGTCCGACGGTGCCACCTCTCAGAGTGGGACTACACGAATGTTCAAAGCCTTTGCGCTCACGCACGCGTGTGTGTGACGTGCATGTGCTGTCCGCCTTCTTCGCTCGCGCAGTATGCCGCTGAGCACAACCTCCCGTCCTACCGGAACCTGCTGGTTCCACGCATCACCGGCTTCGTGTCCTGCGTCAAGATGCTCGGGACCCACATCGACGCCATCTACGACTTCACCCTGTGCTACACCGGCAGGTTCGCCAGCTCAGCACCCACCGCATGCACCCACCGTACTTTGCATGACATGCGCGTTGCGTTCCTGTGTGCACACAAAGCCCGAAACCAAGCCCGTTGCGAGCGCTGATGGACCTGGCACCCAAGGAGGTGCATCTGCACATCCGGCGGTACCCGATCTCGACGATCCCCTTGAACGACGACGAGAAGCTCAAAGATTGGATCTTCCAGTGCTGGAAGGAGAAGGACGAACTCCTCGACCACTTCAAGCAGCACCAGCGCTTCCCCGATTCTAAACAGGTAACCACATCGCACTCACCGCACACGCACACGCACACCCGCTCACGCACAGCACGACACTCGCCCTAATTTGGATATGGATGTGTTGCAGGGTGGTGGTGCCGTGGAGTTGAAGCCGTCGCGAATGCTGTACGCGTGGTTCCTGTGGTGGCTGAGCCTGATCTCGCTCGCTCTCTATCGGTGCGTAGCCTCGCCCGGCTTCCTGCTCCTCGTCGTGGCCGTCACCGCCGTGCGGGTGGCCAGCACCTACCACACCAAGACACGCCAGTGGCGCGGCCTCCTCCCTCCGGACGACTACGCCGTCGGCAAGAAGCAGGAGTAGGCGGAAGTGACTCTTCTTTGTCGACAACAAGAACTTGTCGTCTTGGTGCCAAAACACAAAACGTTGCGAACCCAATTTGAAGTGTAATTCGAATAATCACAACGTTGATTGACATCAACATGATGCGGCGGGAGCGACAAGGGCTGGCCCTGGCCCACACGAACGCGAAGGCGCCAGTGACGAAGAAGCTAAGCTTGAGCTTGTCGAAGAAGATGCAGGTGACGCAGGATTTTGAGAGTTCGATTTTGGAGATGGACAAGGAGAACAGTTTCTATCTGCACAATCGAGCAACCCCCGCGAGGCCGACGTCGGTTGGGGCCAAGCGCGAGGCCGGGGTACTGCAGGGTATCGGCAACGAAGAGGATCAGTGCACGCAGTGCACCTGCGGCCGATCGGTGAAGAGGAGCACCTTCCAGCACTCCAAGATCTGCAACCTCTTCAACCAGCAGCAGATTAAGAAGCCACTTGCCAGGTGCGTCTCCAGGTACCCAGCATCATCAGATTCCTTCCCCCGGCTGCTCATCAGATGCTTAGCATTTCGGATGTGGCTTCATGACGTCTAAGGACTCCGCCGTTTGCTGCCGCCAAGAGCAACATGAAGGCGCTACAGAGAGCAGCACGCCCGCCTCCGTCGCCCTCTCTTTCGCTCAACTGGACCCCCGACGCCTCGTTCGCTCAGTCTCCGCTCCGCCACAACGTAGAACAAGACGATCACGACACGGTGACCGAGTTCATGGTTCTCTCCCGTCGTCGGTGCTTGTGTTGCCTGGAGTCTCACACATCACCGCCTTCAGTCACAGTTCGATGAGGACAGGCTCGATAGCGAAGAAGAAGAAGAAGAACCAGATGATGGCAATGGCGAGGCCAACTTCACCCCGGACGCTGTTCGAGTGCGCAGGAGCGGCGAGAAGGCCGCGCGCAAGAGTATGCGCTGTGCCTCGCCCATGGTGGTCCTGTGCTACCGCTCCGACAGCGAAGACGAAGAAGCCGAAGCTGAACCAGAAAGCGAAGAAGCCGAAGCTGAAGAACCAGAAAGTGAAGCCCACAACGCGCGCGGCGACACTGGGCCGGCTGTGGAAGAGGAAGAAGAGGAGGAGCTGTTCTTATCACAAACATCGTCAGAGATCGACGAATCGGCCGAAGCAGGCGAGGATGAGCAGGGAGAAATCTCCATCATCTTCGAAGACGATGGTCATCCGCTGGAGCTCGCGGTAGCCGAAGAGGACGCTGCGAGGGAAGACGAAGCGCTTGTCGTGCAGCCGCTGCATGCTGACGCCGAAGCCGAAGCCGAGAAACGAGAGGGAACGGACGAGACCGCGCCTGGGACACATCAACGCCAAATCGGGGAAGGGGAAGAGGAGGAAGAAGAGGAAGATCGAGTAGCGGCCGATGCGGCCGATGCGGCTGACGACAGCGCGGATGCTCTCCTGGTGCTACTGCGGGCTCTGCAACTGGACCACCACCACGCGCGCTTCGTCGAGGAGGAGGTGTCGCTCGGCGATGTGCTGCTGTTGACGGACGAGGAGCTGGAGCGGCATCTAGGGCTGCGTCTCGGACCGCGACGACGCCTGCGACACGCCATCGCCCAGCTGGCCCTGCCGCCCGCCTTCCCCTCGTCCGCCGCCCGTCGCGTCCAGGACACCCTCGACCGCGTTGCCAACGTTGAGCACACCGAGACCTCCAGCCCTTAGAGAGTGAGTGTGTGTGTGCATTAAATGACAAGCGTGGACGACCACGTGTATGTACAGGGCCTGGATGGAGATCGTCAGAAATAGACGCGAGTGGCCTGAGCCACCTTCTGCTCCATCGGACAGTATGGGCACTTGAACCTGATCACTCACATCATCACGATGGCTCGACGTGAGGAATTTGCGGTGGTGAATAGTGGGTAGAGAGGGGAGTTGTACCGGTGCGTGTGGGAGCGGAC
>CDFC01062659.1:0-20422 GCA_000826385.1 Acanthamoeba rhysodes | reverse complement strand
CCCCCCCCTCAATCTGCTTTGCAGATTTTTCAAAGCAATCATCCAACTTTTGTTTTGTGCATCTCCACCTGCCAGCCTTGCGCTTTTTTGGTTTTGTTTGTGATACGTATGAAGTGGTTACACACACGGCCCTGCGTGCACTCCTCACCTTTATGTGGCAACCCGCTCACAGCCCAGGCTTCGTTCTTTGGGGTCTGATCGAGTGAAATCTATTTGTTTCGCTTCGTTCTTTTTGGCCAGGGCCTCGCAAGAAGATATTGAAAAAGATTCAGCACCTTCGGGACAAGCACCCCAACCTCCTCTCCTCCTCGCCCGGTTCTCCCGCCGGCGGCTTCTACCTGCGCTCCCCGCCCTCCTCGCAGCCCTCATCTCTCTCCTCGTCGTGCTCGCCGCCGTCTCCTGCCTTCTCCTCCGCGCGCAGCTCTCCCGCTCCGTCATCTTCTCCGTCGCCCAGCGCCGCCTTGGGCACTGCCACAGTGGCGACAACGACAACAACCACGACGACGGGCTCCCTGTCGATCCCCGCCTCGACCCCTCCGCCCTCGCCGATCGTCTCCCCCCTGCTGCACTTCTCCGCTTCGTCGCACTACAGCGCCATCAACGACGACGACCTGCAGAAGGGGCGCAGCTTGAGTGTCGACAATCTGGGCCGACAGGAAATCGAACCTAGGGCCGCGCACCGGCGAGACTATGCCGGCGGCGGCGGGCATCCCATCAAGCGATTTATGAGCGATTCGCCGACGACCACCCGCTTGCTCGGCTCAGCGCACCACGGCGCGATGCCCGCCACGACTCCACCGCAGCCCAGGCGCGCGCCGAGTCCGGGACAGATCGCGTCATCAGCGACTGCAGTGGGATCGACGGGGCAGCAGCGCAAGCTCAGCCTCCCGCCACCGAATCACGACACGGCGCCATATGATAGACCCGAGAACGATGCGATCGACTCAACGTCGGCCGGCAGCGCCTACGCGGGTCTGGGCTCTGCGCGCAATTCCCCGGGCGGCGGTCGCCAGCGGGCGTTCGCGCTGAGCTACCTGCCCAAGGACTCGACATCTGAATTCAACTCTGCCGAAGCAAAAAAGAGCGAAAACGAAAGCGCAGCTAAGCAGCAACTGAACACTACAACGACCACAACGCCTACGCTCACATTGGCGTCGACGGTCTCCTACTCGGCAGTGGAAGGCGGCAAAGTGAAGCAGCAGGCGGAACCCGTAGTCGAGCTGAGGCTCTCCTCATCGCAGCCCAACCGTTCGTTCATGCCACGTGACCGGATCGAGAGCCGCATCCTGCGGGCCAAGTGGGAAATCGAGTTTGACGAACTCGTGCTCGAGGAGAAGATCGGCTCTGGCAACTTTGGCATCGTATGGCGGGTACGCGCCCTCGTTCCCCGAAGATTAAGTTGGCCGGTGCCCTAATGCCTCACTCACATCTCTCCATTCTCTCTCTCTCTTCTGCAATGTAGGCAAAATGGCGGAACAGCCCGTGCGTGGTGAAGAGACTCAAAGACAAGGCCATCCAGGAGAAGCTGCTCCAAGAGTTTCGAGAGGAGTCTCGCGTGTGGATGTATGTCCTTCCTCAAACCCTCCCTCTTGACTAACGATCACTGACACCTTGAGTGCTCTCTTGGGTCATAGGAATATTCGTCCGCACGCCAACGTGGTGCAGTTCCTGGGCGCCAGCAGCAAGGTTCCCAATATTTGTATAGTAACCGAGTACCTGCCGCTCGGCGACGCACGACAGCTCGTCAAGAGCCAATCCATCCCGCTCAAGTCCAAACTGCAACTGCTTCTCGGCATTGCCGCTGGTACGCTCCTTGCCACCACACTAGATTTTAGCTCCGATTCTTGCTATTGCGGTCAAGTGACATCGATGTTGTCTATGCGTTTACCCAGGCGTGTGCCACCTTCATAGGGAGGGTGTCGTGCACCGAGACCTGGCTTGCCGCAACGTGATGGTCACCAAGAACGTCAACGGCGAATACGACGCCAAAGTGGGAGGTACTCACTCACCTCTCCGCCCTCCTCTGCCGACATCGATTTGCTCATCCCCTTATAGACTTTGGGCTGTCGCGGCTGGGCCAGGAGGGCATCTACGCATCGTCCACGGGAGAGGGGCCGCTCAAGTGGATGCCGCCCGAGGCCATCAATCCCCATCAACGAATCTTCTCCCTGAAGAGCGGTACGCACCAGAGACTTATCCCATTGACGAGCAGCTCACCCGACGCTCAAATCGTTCGTTTATCTACAGACTCGTGGTCGTTTGGTGTGGTGGTGTGGGAGATCCTCATGGACGGCGCCGAGCCTTTCGGGAACGACGACGCAGTCACGGCAGGCCTGCGGATACTCAAGGGAGACCGGCTTCAGGTTCGCATAAGCTTCTCTCTTTCCCTCCTCTTCGCTTTTCAAGGCCGCTGGACTCATCGTATGTCGGTGGCGGTGGTGATCCCAGCTTCCCGCCCATACGCCGGCTCCGTTGGCCGCGCTTGTGAGGGACTGCTGGCGCGAGAGCGATGAGCTGCGGCCCGACTTCGACGTCATCTGCCGCAGAATGCAGGGCATCTGTAACTCCTACGTTGCCGACGCCCAGCAGCCATCGCCGCCGCCACAAGTCGAACCTGTTCCTAAATCCGAGCTCGTACCGAAGCCCTTCGGCAAGACCCTGGCCCAGCTTGAGGGCTCCAGCAATGGCGCTCGCCGCGCCAACGAAATGGTCGAGCTCATGATCAACAAGGGCATCATCACCGACTCCCCCGAGAAGAAGCAGCCCGCGTGGAGCGGGAGCATGTACGACAAGATCGGAACGACAGCTATCGCTGACTGCGGCGGCAGCTATGGGCGCATCAGCGAGAGCGTTGGCGGCAACGGGTCGTATGGCAGCATCTCTGCCAACAACCCGACGGCCAGCACGGCGCCTCCTCCGAGCGGTATGCGCGACCCCAGACGAGCCAGCTTCAATCTCGGGGCCGGCCGCGCTTCGCACCAGGTGCCAGCCGCTGCGGTCGTCGGCAACACAACCCTGAGTGCTGACGCCAGCGATGATGGCGGCAGCGCAGCGCTGAAGAGCAGCGACCTGACCAGCCCCGTGCGGCAGCGGCCCCGATCCGTGGCGCTCAGCGCCGACTGCCTTCCGGGCAATAACCCCGATTGGCGCTACCAGGCGCAGCAGGGCGGCATGCAGCTGAGCGGCCGCATGAGCCTCCGTCTCAACAAGCAGCCAGCCATCGCCCAGGCAGACAACTCGGCCTCGCAGCCTTCTGCTGAGGGTGGTGAGGCGGACAAGGCGCCCACCGCCCGGAAGGCGTGGTTCGCCGTCGAGTCGGGCAAGAGCCGCGGCGACCGCGAGAGCACCGGCATCACACTTGGCATGCTTGGCCAGCGCCGGTCGTCGCTCTCGCCCTCCAGCTCGTACGACGGCGCTTTCGCGTTGCTGAGTGAGCGCGAGGTCTATCTCATCATCCACTTCCTCGACGCCGCGTCGTTCCGCAATCTCTCGATGACCTCGCGACAGTGGCGGCAGCTGTATGGCTCGCCGGCCCTGTGGCGCTTCCTCTTCAAGAAGCGCCAGCGCGCGACGGGCGTAGATGGCCTGGTCCTGCGGCGCCGACGACGGAGCACCCTGACCAAGAACGAGAGCGGCGAGATCGAGACCCGGCGGCGCCGACAGAGCTACGAGGCCTCGGCCAGCCAAGGCGTCCGCGACACCGAGCTGTTTGCCCACTTCGTCACCAAGCTCGCCACCCGAAGCCTGCAGTGGCCACAGCAGCAGCAGCAGGATGGGGCTGCCGCGCAGTCGACGCAGCTGACGAGCGGCTTCAGCTGGCATCGGCTTTACGTGGCCTATTTCGAGCCCTGGAAGCTGCCCTCCGCCACCGGCGCGCCCCCTGGCTTGGGCGACCCCATCACCCCGCGCGGCAGCGGCGGCAGTGGCGGAAGCGGCAGCGGGCGCAATTCGCGGGAGCCCAGTATGCGCGAGCCCTCGGTTCCCTGCATCACGATCGGTCAACGGACCGCCGACCCGCTCCCCTTCAAGATCGTACGTCATACACCTTCCCACATCTTCTTCCTTGTGCTTCTCGATGGGGATGCTGACCGCGCGTTTTCCCATTGCAGGGAATGTATGGAATGGACGGCGTGGAGATCACGTCCCTCGTCACCTCATTTGTCGAGCAGAGCCTGCCGCGCAGCCGTAGCGGCAGCGGAAGGTGCGATACCACCGCCATCCACTGGGAAAGGAGGGCACAAGGGCTAATGCGGCGCCATCAATGTCCACACACAGCCCGCGCAGGATGTACGTGGGAGGCGCCGCGTCGTCGTTTTCGATGGCCAAGTTGCTGAGCGAGACTGTGCTCCTCTCCAGCGCCCAAGCCGCGCTGGGTCCCGTGACTACTGTCGGCCTCACCCAAACGCACGCCGTGCAGACGCTCGGGTACCTGCACCACACCACGCCACACACAGCCTTTCAGAACCTAACCACGGCACACGCACACGCACTCGCACAAACAGGGACGTGAATCCACGCGCGGCGAATCAGTCGCAGCAGGGCTCTTACAGGGTGGAGAGCGAGGTCGACGGCCTACGATCGTTCTTCGACGTTAACCTGGCCACCTACGCCAAGGACAACTCGCGGTTCCAAAAGCTCGCCGACCGCGAGCTCTTCTGCCTCTGCTACGACCCGCACGACCTCCACTCGTTCTTCTTCACCATCTCACTCTTCTACGAACTCTTTGACGACGACTTCGAAGCCGACGGCGGCCTGCACATTCCGCCGCTCTTCCTGGTGGCACGGTCAACGATCACGACGCCTACCGCCCCCACCACGTCATCGGACTGTACGACGGTGACGGTGCGCGAGGGCAAGATGCTGGCCTCGATCCTGTGCTGCCCGTTCTACGCCCTCGCCGCCCCGGCCCACAACATAACCGACGCCGAGAGCCTGCGCCTGCTCTTCCACTCCATGGCCCGCGAGGTGCGGCTCACGCGCGAGGGCTACGCCACGCGCTTCCGCAAGTCCGCCGACGCCTCTTCATCGTTGTCGTCGTCAACGGTGCAGTTGATGGCGAGCGGCAACCACTACGGCTCGCTGCTGCGGGAGAGCCAGAGCGGGCGCGTGATGGTGGTGAAGGACGACCTCTATATCGGCCAGGTGTCCGAGAAGACCCAGGAGAGGTGCGGCGTGGGCATCGCGTGGATGAAGGCCTCGCGCGAACTCTACATGGGCGAGTGGCGCGACGACATGCCGCACGGGTGGGGCGTGCTCTACTCGCCGCGTGATGGTCGGCGCGTGTGGGCCGGCAGCTGGATGGCTGGACGCGCGCTCTCGTCGGCGGTGGACCTGGCGCTGGACGTGGCGCCCTCCTCACCGTCCAACAACCCACGACGCAGCAAGTGAAGGAGAAGGCATTCGTGTTTCAGCAGAACAGATGTATAAGTTTATTTATTCAGATGCTGCGCATCGATGAACCAAAGCCTGGGCCTAGAAATGGCTGTGGGTTTGACTAGCTCTGTATTTGCCTGGCCCTTAGAGGGAGGCCAACCACCAAGCCAACATACAGAGCACACTCGCTGTGATGAAGATGTAGGTCAGAATCACCACAGCATTTTGGGCCTCCCTTTGCATCACCGCCCTACGTGCTGCATTGTTGCTCATTCCCTGGGCCACCAACTTGTCATAAAGAGATGGAGTGGTGGCAGGGGAGGGCCAGCAGAATTGGGCGACCTGGTAGAAGATGGCGGTGGTGTTGACGACAGCTGCGTTGTTCAGCTGTTGTTGTGGGTCATGAAGTGGTGTCAGCCATTCTTCTCCACCCCCATCAATCCGCCACAGCCGCAGCTTGTGTGGCGGGTGGTGGACTCTGGCCGCAACCAAAAGGATCAGCTCTGTGATGACTTTGTTGTTAGTTTGTGTTGCTTATGTGTCAGACCAGAGGAAGGAGATCGTACCGCGGACACTGGCATCATGCTCAATGACCACGCTGAGGGGTGGGTCCAATGTGGTCCTTTTGGCATTCTTGTACAGGTGCACTGTGATACGCTTAGCCTGGAGAAGCGGCAACTTCAGCTCACTTCGGTTCACAACCATCACCATGCGCCTAGTGCAGGCTGACGTACCATGCGAGTGAACCAATGCTTCCAATCACCTCTGAAGGTGCAGTCCACCAAGGTGAAACCTTGTTCCCTGCACCACCGCTTCCATATCCTCCAAGAAGACCACCCAAAGAACGCCATGTCAGGCAACTCAACTTTGTGTCAATTAACGCAAGGGACGTACGTGGGGTCACTGGCCAGCGCGTGCCAACGGCGGGAGACATGAAGAGCGGCCACAGTGGAGGTGAGGTCGAGATAGTGGAAGATGTGAAGAAGCACTTCGTCTGGCAGCTGGGGCAACTCTTCTCTCTTCTTCTGGAGCGTCTGCACCACTGCGTCCTTGACGGCGGCAGCAGCACGTTTTAGAGCAGCCCTCATCCTTGGTGCAGAAGAATGAAGCCAGCTCTCTGTTTCCCCCTCTGTTTTATTTGTTATTGACCAATGGCAGCATGCTTGCCCGTGGCCCCGCGAGAAGGCGCGGAACTGGTCATCGCCGCTAGCCGAGCCAGCCGAGGCAGGGCCAGTGGAGCCGGGGTGAATGTGGTGGCCCACGCCCACAGGGCGACCACCGAAGCGAAATCAGTGCTGTGGTGGTTTTCCTGTATCTGGCGGGCTATGTTCAGTTGCGCAGCATGCGCAGTCCGGTCAGTCACCACCGATGCACAGGCGATGGTGGGGGTGATGTGCACACCGGTCTATGGATTGGTGTCGTAGCTGCTTGATGATCTTGCGTACATCGGTGGTGCCTGCCATCTTCTACTGTAATGTGTGTGCGTCTTCTGCTCATGGGCACAGCCAACCTTTCTCTTCCAAATCTTTTTGATGTACTATTGCAGGAGGTAATGCCTCCTGCTAGTCCTGTGTTTTATGATGCCTACTCACTTCCTTTATACCTTCCTTCATCTGCTTAGAAAACAAGCAGAAGCAGATGAAGGAGGAGATGCAAAGAAAGATCGCCCAAGATGGCAAACACTGTGATGACACTTACCTTGTGGTATGTGTTTCTACATATGATAGTATTTTCAGTGTTCATGTGTGGTGTACACATTCAGGACTAGCATGACACAATGTGAGATGCACATGGCAGGAGGAGGAGAGAAAGAAGGAGAGGTGTTCACTGACACTGCACCTGCTCATGGCACCATTCTTTTTGTCTGTAGTTTCCAAATACTAATACACTCTCCCAGAGCAGGTGAAGTGACAATGTGAGGACCAGGACAAGGAGAGTAATGACAATGCAAAGGGGAGAAGGGGTGTGATGAGGAGAAGGGCACAAGGAGAGTGAGAACAACAATGCAAGGAGACAAACTTGCGAAAGTCACACTTGCACAGGACACAGGACCACCACAACACAAGAAGGAACATGGATCATAGTTGCTGGCCAGTCAGTCACATTGGTGCAGTCACATAGGGTCTTGGAGGAGTGGCCCACTGATCACCAAGATGCCACACTAGGTGGTTGAATAACACCCTCACTGCAGCACAAGGCAGTGATTCCACCAGAAAGGCTGTCACTCCCCAATGAACCTCACATCCATCAATGTGATAATGACCTATGTGACTCTTGATGGATGTGAGGGTGCCATTGATGGATGTGAGGGTGGCCATGTCTAAATCATTACACTTGTCATCTTGCAGCACTTTGTTACAGGTGATGGTGAGACACAGCAGTGCTAGTGGTCATGACCATGGGTGAGCATGTGACTGGAGATGACCTGGTGGTGGACACCTGACAACAAGGCATGAAATTAGACATTAGGGATGTCTTGGATAACCTTTACACCAATAAAAAGAGGTCTTTAGGGTGGCTGTTGGAGAGAATGAGCAACAGCTTGTGAAAAGCAATTCCCAATGTTGTCACTGTTCTTGCTTGTGGTGGTGGATGAGTTGCCCTTCTTGGTGTGTGCTGAGACCAGGTCCAGGTGGGTATCTGGCAGTGAGACAAATATGGACCACTGATGCAAGTACTACTGCTGGCTTTTCTTCTAGATGAGGGCAATGCAGTGGACAAGCACAATCACAGCCACATAGGAACAGAGTGTAGTTTTCCACTGCTCAGAAGTTTGGCCACAGGATTTTTGTATTGTGTATTGCAAGGCATGGGGGCATCCTCTGGCTTGGGATCCACAAGTTACTCCAGGCATAGCCATAGGGCAACAGTGTGGGAGTCAGTAGTTGATGTTGAGAAGCAGGCCTGTGAGCTTGTTGGGGTTATGGCTGCTGCGCTGATCAGCTTTGCTTTTACAAAGGAATCACAAGATCTCATCAACTTGGAAGCTTCTGCTAAAGCTCTCACTGGCCTTGCTCCACTCCAACCACCCAGAGGTCTTGGAACAGGTAGTGCTTGCACAGACTGTAGATGTACTGGCATGGTGCATGTGGCTCATTGAGGGAGTGTCTGACAAACTCTTGTGCTTGAATTCCTGGGCACTCCATCATCTCTGCTACTCCATTCTGGAGTTGCTGCAAAGCTTGTGACCCAACTCATTCAACTTTCTTTTACCCAGGATGCTGAGCGCAGGAGTACTTCTCCTACCTTGCCAAGTGGCCAATGACCTATCAAAGCATAATGATGCTTCCAGCAATTGCAAAGTACATGATCCTCTCCCTCTACTTAAAGGCAATCAAGTACTTATCTTACCTATGGGCTGGTCAACCAATGGTCAAAGTGGCTGTACTCTGCACAATGGGCTCTTTCTGGCATGAAGTGATGTGGAGGGGTGAAAGGTTGTCTTGTGAACCCTCTGAGTATGACAGCACTTCCTTGCTAGCAAGTACAACACTACCAAGAAGGAAGCTCTCTACACCCTCTCCTCTCATCTCTTGGAATCAGGCCCCCAGAGCAGTACTCACCTCTCTCTACAACGTCCTCATCAATTTAGGCCCTCTGGGTTCTCATCAGCCAGGTACACAGCAAGAGCTTCCACCTCCTCTGCACCACACTGAAGGCACTTTGTCTTCATCCTCTGGCTGAGGAGGCACAAGTGTTGATGACCTCAACATTGACCTTGACCTTGGCTTTGACCTCAACCTTGACTCTGACTTCAGCTTCAACCTTGATGGCCTTGCAGCTCCATTAATTGGCTCACTGTAGCCAATATCTCCTTTATTTTAATTATTAACCACAAAACCTGTTGTGTGCATTCCATCAAAGCCATCAAACACAATATCACCAGGAAAAGAGAAGGTGAGGATGAAGCACTCCATGGCCATGATCAATTTCTGCACATAGTTGAAGGGCTTGCCACTGGCCAAGGTGAACAGGATTGCTTGAGGTTGTAGTGGTCGCCTTGTGCAGGGTGGAAGGTGATCTTGTTGTGAGCTGCATCAAATGATGAGGTAGGATTCATAGTTGTCCACCAGGATTTTTCACCCCAGTGGTCTGAGTAGGTCATGACACTGACTTGAACAGTGTAGTGGGGATCACTCTTCCTGACGGCCTGGCATAGTCTACAGCTGCCTCATGCTCACAGAAGACAACAACAACATAATTCTTCACCCATTCATCTGAGCAAAATGGATCAGCATTTTGATGAAGACCTCAGGTGAGAGGACTGCATAATCCCAGTGGATCCACCACTCTGCAGTGTCCAGCCAGAATGTAGGGCACACCAAAGATGCAAGAGCTATAATTAGGAGAAGGCTAGTGAGATTATGGACCAAAAGTATGTGTAAAAGAAAAGTCAGGTGCACACAGCAATGGAGCACAGGTTGATAGAAAAGACACCAAGCAATCCATTGTAGGACTTGATTTCATCACCAGTGGAGAGCTCCACTTCCACATAGTTGCCTTCAGGACTGGCTTGGTTCTCCAGGTCCACAAGTTGAAAAGGCACAAAGGTTGGGAAGTGGTGTATTGATATCTTGTGGTAGAACATCCACAACTTCCTGGTGAGTCTTCTTGGACAGCCTAAGGAAGGTGGTGAGGATTCTTGCTTGAAGCTTCTCCATCTCCTTCAGAGTGTAGTGGCCATGGTGGACTTTCTCAAGGAGGGGTCTTCTCCTGTCAGTGGAGCCCTTGGAGACACTTGAACAGCAAGATGGTGGCTTCCTTTCCCTTGCCAGATCCATGCTGGTCCTGGCCCTGGCAGAGATGAGCGGAATACACATTGCCCAGGTGGGCCAGCTTTGCTCACATATCTCCCTCAGCATTTTGCCAGGCCACCAGTTTTTTACATTCCTTCATTGTTGCTGGGCTGTACTCTTACCAACCACAGATGATTGCTGGGATGAGCTGCTGGATTTCCTCAGCTGCCCCACAGCCCCTGGAGCAGAGGAGGTGATGTGACTCTAGGTGGTTTCCCAAAGCAACCCACATGGGGAGTCCATAGCTCTGTATCAGTGCAACCCTTTCTTCTCCACTATCTGCACCCTTCACCACACACAGCACTTCTATTAGGTGCATATAGGGGAGGACAGACCTGGAGGGGCCACCACAGTGATGATGTAAGGCTCTGAGGAATTCTGCTGGTAGTTGTTGAACATGCCACTCCTTGATTGTCCAGACAAAGAATCCAATAGCTTCCCCCTTGGGCATTGAAAACCATTAAGGGTTGCACAGGACAGGTATGGCAAGAAAGGCCCACTCCTGTATCCCATCAATCACTAATTTTTAACAGTCATTTTCTTAATCACATTTCAGCTGGCCAGAGGTTTCAGTAAACTAATTTGATTATGTTGGTGTAACACCACCCCAACCAAGGCACTGCAGCCACAGAGCCAACCTGCCAAGGAGGCCCAGAACCCAACCAAGTCACTGAACATGGAGAAGAACAAGAAGAACAACAGTAAGAAGGACAAGGGCCAGCAGAGCCACCACCAACACCACAATCACTACACCACAGAAGCCCCATTACTTTGGGTCTGGACCAGCTCCTGATGGAGCACCTGGGCAAGATGAGACCCACCACAACCAGCACTCTGTATGTGGCCACCAAGCCCAAGGGCAAGAAGGCCATGAAGGAGGGTGTGAACAAGCTTCTGTGGAAGGTGTGGGCTGAGGCAGCAGAGCACTTCACCAGAATACTGTGGAAAAGCCCACCTTGAGGACTGCAAAACACCCTCTTGGCCACACAAATTTTACCTACTGTGGCAGGGTATCACAGGGGCTTTGTGCGCCAGGTGGAGCTGTGGCGAGAATCCTGCTGACATCTTCATTGCGCAGCTCAAGGAGCTGCCCAAGATGCTCAGGGTGGCAGCGATGCCAAGATCGCGCAGAACATGGAGCAGAAGGTGCACCTTCACATTCAACCTGGCGGCGCCCAACAAGTGGGTCACAGCCTGCGACGTCTCAAAGGTGCCCCTGGGTCCCAAGAGCGTGGACGTGGTCATCTTCTGCCTGGCCCTCATGGCACCAACCTCGTCGATTTCATCAACGAGGCCCATCGTATTCTCAAACTCAAGTACGCCAGCGCGGCACGCGACACGCACCACCGCACACGCACGACACACGGCGCGTACCTCCCTCTCTCGCATCGATGGCGGCGCGTGTGACTTACATTATTACGTCCTCCTCACGGACAGCCACACCACGTCTGTGGTTGCCCGCTGCGCGACAGGTCTTTGCGTCAGATGCTGATTATGATTTTGATGTCATTGCTTTCGCGGGCTGCAGCCCGTGACCGTCTCCGTCGACGGCCTACAGATGCGACCGCTTGCCGCCAGCATCTTCATCGTTCGAAATTGATCGAGATTTTGCCCCCCTCCTCGTGAATTTCGAGACCGCAGGCGCGGGGTCGTGTCCTGCGCACTGCCGGAGGATGCGTCGTAGACATCCAATTTCATCTTGTGGGACCGCTTTTCGGCAGCGCCAACCAGACCGGCAGCGCCATCAGTTCCGCCTTGGCTGTTCGATCTCGCCCTCTTGTGGCTACGTCCCTTCCCACTTCACCATTGACATGGAGGGTATTGGACAAAGTGTTGGGGTCCAAATGCCTGGCTCTTTGCCAGTTTAGTAGGTTCTGCTGTATGTGGCAGACTGCAGAACAAAAAGTGAAAATGTGCTGGTTGGGTGTTTCCCCCACCTCCTGTTTGCTTTGGCCTACTGCAGCTGGCAAAAGTCCCCATTTTACCATGAAATACAGCCATAGACCAACAAAATGTGAAAGTTTACTGTGGACTGGTGAAGTGCATGTGACACACAACAGACATCTGTAAAGCAGCCAATGCTTGGTGGTGGCACAAGGGCAAGAGAGAGGGAGAAAGAGAGAGAGAGGCATACTTGGCATGCACCTCAACAGCAGCAACACCAAAGCTGTAGACATCAATCAGTACTCTCTAAGTAGGTGTGTTCTGTGGTGTCCACAAGTAACTCCATGCACAGCAATAGGTGCAACAGTGTTGGAGTCAGTAGTAACCTCTGTGTGAGATGGCAGGATCACTTGGGGCTCCAAGCAGAGAGTGGGTGAATAGCAAGGGGGGAGAAGAGTCAAGTGAATGGGTACCATGCACCAAACTGGCACTTTCCTTTCTGTTTCTACTTCACCTTCACAAGAGCAATGAAGAGACTGAAGCCCCTACACCAACCCAGGCCCCTGTGCTGACCCAGGTGCCTGCACTGAACCAGACCCCATCTCCCTCCCTCTGCATGTGCCCCCTGCTTGAGTAATGATCAAGAGAAGGGATGGTCTTCTCCCCAACAATGTGCCTACACACCTTCCTGCTTGACTTGGGATCTAGAGAAGGGGCTTTCTTCCCCACATACCAAGCAAGGCAAGGCACCTAGAACAGACTAGGCAGAGGGAGTGGAGTGTCAGGTGCACCTCAAGAGGAACAATGCATTCAATCAGCAGCATCTGTTTGCCATGCATTTTTGACAACCCACTAAAAGCTACTACACAAGAAGGAGAGCTACCACCCACCAATGTCACTACCCAAGCCCAGAGGTCTTGGAACAGGTACTGCTTGCACAGACTGTAGATGTCCTGGCATGGTGCATGTGGCTCATTGAGGGAGTGTCTTGCAAACTCTTGTGCTTGAATTCCTGGGCACTCCATCATCTTTGCTACTCCATTCAGCTGCCCAACTCACACAGCTGATGAAGGGAGTTTCTGCAAAGCTTGTGACCCTACTCATTCAACTTAACTTGCTGGGAGTTGTCAGCCAGGATGCTGAGCATCTCCTACCTTGCCAGGTACAGTGACCTATCAAAGCAGGATGATCACCAAGAGCACTCATGATGCTGTCAATAGGGTTTCTGGCCCCAGTGTGCAGCTACATGCCAACCAGTGCTCTAGGCTTCTAGCTATTGCAAAGTACATGATCCTCTCTCTCTACTTAAAGGCAACCAAGTACTTATCTTACCTATGGGCTGGTCAACCAATGGTCAAAGTGGCTGTACTCTCCACAATGGGCACTCTCCTGGCACAAAGTGATGTGGAGGGCAAAAGGCTGTCCTGCACACCCTCTCTAAGTATGACAGCACATTCTTACTAGCAAGTACAACACTACCAAGAAGGGAGCTCTACATCACTCTTGGAATCAAGCCCCCAAGAAGCAGAGCTCACGTCTCTACCTCATCAATTTGCCAGAGTCAGACATCAAGGAGGAGGCCTGCTGGGCTCTCATCAGCCTGGTACACAGCAAGAGCTGCCACCTCCTCTGCACCAACACTGAAGGCACTTGGTCCTCTGGCTGAGGAGTCACAAGAGTCTTGGCTTTGGCCTCAAGCTCAACCTCAACTGACTTCAGCTTCAACCTCAATGACCTTGACCTTGGCCTTGGCCTCCCTTGTTGCAACAAGGGAGGCTACAGTAGGAGCCAATTAATGGAGCTGATCCATTATTGCCAATCAACTTTCATCAGCTTCTTCATTCTGCAGATTGCACACAGGGAGTGGAACCTATGCATACAGGACTTGAGGCACAGAAGACAGGAACATCCAACTTGCTGATGGGCTGATAGCAGATATTGCAGCACTCTTGCTTGATAAGGGGTGGAGGAGGTGGAAGATTTGCATCTGGTGGGGAGTTGTTGTGTAAGGTTGCTGGTGTAGCATTGGTTATCCTTGATGGCTTTGGAGCATGAGACCATGTTTCTCTGTTGTAGCCCTGCACCACTGTCACATCACTCTTGAGGTCAATGGCATGCATATTCCACCATGATGATGCTGTTTTCCTTGAGATACCTTGCAAATTCCTCTGCTTGCTGGTGTCAATCCTTGGTGTTCTGCATGATTCCTTCCATAATCTTGGTCAGGTCCCAACCAATTCGAAATGCAACAAGAAGCTGGCAGGTGGTGAGCTTAGCCTCCAGCTTGAGGTCATCATGCTGATCATGCTGGAACTTGCTATGAGATAAAGATATATCTGCCCAATATATCTGCCAGCCTCTGATGAGCAAGCTTGCACTGGAGTGCCTTCTTGTATTCCATGATGTTGAACTTGCTTGTTTCTTTCTCTTGCTTGTTGGAATGCCTGAGTCCTGCTGCTTGTGCAGAGCACTGATGATGTCCCTGATGACTGTTGGGTTGGAGAAAGTGTTGACAAGGTTACACAAGCAGAGTGTCTCATATTTTGTTGTAGTTGCTCTCATCAGCTGGGAGCATGTTAAGATAGAGCACTACCTCATTCACTTTGCCAGCAAGGTGGGATCAACACTGCCAGTAGTGCTCTGCCACTTGCTAGTAGTGTTGTCCTTCTCCTCTTCCTCTTCACCTACCTTATGGCCAAGGATCAAGCTTTTGTCTGGCAGCAGCCTTATTTCATCCACCTGGCACTTGTACCCAACAGTCACAGGCACTAACACCTGTGTGAGAAACAACAACAAAAAAAACTGAGAATAGTGAGCAGGTGTTTC
Organism: Acanthamoeba rhysodes; assembly: GCA_000826385.1. Classification (NCBI taxonomy): domain Eukaryota; phylum Discosea; order Longamoebia; family Acanthamoebidae; genus Acanthamoeba; species Acanthamoeba rhysodes. The sequence continues at coordinate 5,543 of CDFC01062659.1, read as the reverse complement.
TGGAAATGTTCCACTAGGTTGGCATGGTCAATGCTGAATTTGGTGCAATCTTTTGGGTCAAGCTCTTTGTTGGCAAGGCTTTGGCTGAGGCTTTGAAGAAGAACAAGAGACTGCTCCTTGTCAAGCTTTGGTGTACTGTCCACATCCACAAGTTTTGTGTGAACAGCCCACTTCACTTATTCACTATTGAGACAGGAATGTGCTGAATGTGGCGCAGGCCTGAAAAGCGGGCCGCAGCATCTCAGGAATGCAGGCGGGAGGAAAAAGCTGATTGGGACCAATTTCGTTGTTTTTTCCTCTTTTCTTCTTCTTGCAAAGAGAAAATGAAAAAAAAAACGAAGAAAGCGGAAGGGAACCTAAAAACACCATCATGATTGCATTGAACGCATCCGCGCGGTGCTTGAAGTCTCTCGCGGAGAGACACGCTCAGTGGTGACAAACGAAGAACAGTTTTCTCGCGGTGAGCTCGTGCCGTTAATGTCCACGCGTGGGTCCGTGTAAAGGCGGTGAAGAAGGGTGCGTGCGTGGGTGCGTTTTCAGAGGAGGTATTCACGTGTCTTTGGCGTAAACATGAGCGCAGGAGGCGCACAAGTACGGCAATGCAGAGACGGTGCAGGCCGTGTCGGACGCCACTGAGTCTGTTGGCAGGCTCGACATCGGTGATGAACACTTGGACCAGCCAGGTCGGCTTCCCCAACCTCCAACTCACGCCCGTCCCCGGTCAACGCCAACTCGAGGTCACCCAGTACCACCGCACACGCCACACTTGCACCACTCGCTGCCGCACACGCACATGGACGCGTAGCTAATTGATGGTTGAACAACACGGTGTTGTCAGCACCGCTCCTGGTAAACGGGAACAAGACGCACGAGGATTCCACGCTGTGGTGGGTCCCGTTCGTTTACAATACCTTCGGTGGCGCCCCGACCCTCAAGCCACTGCCCAAGGCCCTTACCCCTGCACGATATGCACAGTTAAGCTGGGTAGACTGTCAGCTGGTCGACAAATAACAAGTGCCACGCAAGCACCCACGGTGGGGGTCGCGGACGTGGCGCTCCACCACCCAACATGTTGTTGAGTGACGACAGGTGCGAGTCGCTTGTCCACATATCGGCGCCGCGGGCAAGGAAAGACCGCCACATCCCCATGGACCTGCGTCGACGGACCTCCAGCAAGCCTCTCGGGGAAGACGAAGCGAAGCCGCCAGTGTCGGTTCTTCCGCGCCCACAATCCGCTGCCCCAGAGATCGTCAAGTCGACGACAGCGGCGGCCTGGGGTGGGTGCAGGCGGGCGTGCGCCATCCTGGCTTGGGCTGTCGGAGCTCTGGTGTGCCTGCTCGCATGGCCGATGGACATGATGGTGGCCCGTCCTCCCCTCCTGCTCACCGAGACGGTGCAGCTGCGCAGCTTCGATGTGCCCGTCGAGGGGCTCCACCCGTCGCTCCACGGCCTCAAGATCGCCCACATCAGCGACCTCCATTTCAACGACAACAACTCGGTGGAGATGGGAACCTCCGACGACATACTCGAACAGGCGGCGAGGATCATCGAGCGCGAGCAGGTCGATCTGGTGGTCCTGACGGGCGACTACGTGGATCACTGGCCCGAGACGGCTCCTGCGCTCGGGGCCAGGTGGTTGCCACGGTTCAAGGGCCGGCACGGCGCCCTGGCGATTCTGGGCAACCACGACTACCAGAAACCCCAGTCCAAGCGGCTCGTGCTCGACGCCTTCGCGCGGGCCAACATCAAAGTGCTCATCAATGCGCGCGCAGAGCCCATCAACGAGTGGATCGAGGTGCTGGGCGTGGGCGACCTATGGGAGGACTACCACCCGCACCTCGTCATGTACCCTCTGCCCCCGCCCAAGCAGGCCGAGAACGAGACCGAAAGCGAAAGCGGCCAGGGCTCGTATCGCAAGGCGCGGCTGGTGCTGACGCACAATCCGGACAGCGCTCCTTACCTCAGTCGCTGGGGCGCCGATCTCATGTTGGCGGGCCACTCCCACGGCGGGAAGTCGTGCCTACCCCCGGGCCTGCGCCAGCTGTGGCCACTCGTGAGCTATCTGCCCTTCAGCTTGCGGCGGCGCATTCCCGGCTCTCTGGCTCTCAACAATTGGGACCTCTCCTATGGCTGGATCGATCTCCCGCGCCCAGGCCCGGCCCAGAGAGACAAGACCGCCCTGCCGCCCCTCGAACCGACCACCATCCCGCTCTACGTCACCAGCGGACTCGATAGGATGCCGCCGAGGCTTGCGCCTCTCCTGCTGTGCCACCCCGAGGTGGCCATCTTCACCCTCCGTCCCCGTACCAACAAGGCCTGAAGATTGGTGGACACAACAAAACACTGTGTAAGCGTCATCAGCAAACAGTAACATGATGAAGCAAGAAGAAGAGTTTCCTTCATCTTCCTTGAAGTCGAGAGGGCGTCGTCCACTCAGCTGGGGCTGACGAAGGGACCCTAAAGTGAAGCCAGAAATGCGCTCTGGCCCTTCTTGGCGCCCACAAGGGATAACGTGAAGTTCTCACCCTCAGGTCGGGCATGTTGTCGGGCTTGGTGGACGAACCACAAAGGGTTTGTGCTCAATTCGTGGCCTTACTTCCCGGACTGGTAGGCCAAGGTCACGAGCGACTGGAGGTCGCGGGTCCACACGCCGGCCCAGTCTGCGGGGCGCGCCCACTGGAGGCATCGCGTCTCCCGCTCGCGGATGCCGGCCAGCTGCGGCGGCACCGGGAGGCTGTAGTCCGCATCGACCTTCCGCAATACCTCCTCGACCGTGTCGACGAACTTGGCCGGGTGAGCCGTCGCCGCCACCACGATGGGCGCCTCCTCGCCCTGCCCACGCCCACCGCAACAATGTCAGCAATCAGTTCCGGTGCTCAGCGCCGTGTGTTGCGTGTCGTGTGCTGGGTGCGGACCTGTTGGTGGGCCTTCTGGGCGGCCAGGAAGGCGATGGCCGTGTGCGGACAGAAGACGTAGTCGTAAACGCGATGGCTGAATTCTATCCCGGCCTTCACTTCTTGCTGTGTGGCCGACGCCGATCGATACAGAGCTCGTGCCTTGGCCATGAGCTCCTGCATAACATGGCAGCACACGATCGAATGAGCTCGAAGAAGAATAGGCCTGACCGGTGTTAGTGAGTCAAAGGAGCGCATTTACCTCGTCAAATTTGACCTTCCCGTCTGGCGATCGCTCGAGGTAGGTCATCCACTCGCGGACCTTCTCCGCGTTCTCACCGGAGAGGTAGTAGAGAAGCCTTTCGATATTGTACGGCACATTGATATCTGTGGCGCACAGATACGAGAAGGGTGTAAGACTGGGATGCTACATCCAGGGGTATGGGTTCGAGCTACCCATGGCGGGGCTAATGGTCTTAACCACGACGTCAGAGGGTGCCAACTCGCCTGTGGAGGGCAAGACCAAGTCAGGAGTGCGCGCCGCATTTGCGTCAGTTGAGTAGGGGTGAGCAGCGGAAAGGTGAGTGCGACACGAACCATGAGCGAAGAATCGGTGGAGGGTGTCATTGTCGTTGACGGCCGGGATGAAGTACTTGACGGGGAGGCCCATGCGCTTGGTCAGGTAGCCCGAGAAGCCGTTGCCGAAGCCGCCCGAGGGAATCGAGAACACAATTTCGCCTGCCCACGTGCCAATTACCAGGCAGCACAGTCAACACACTGGCGCACGGCGCGCTGGTGATCGGTCGCAGTGCAGAGGGCGGGAGGGTGTACGGTCACACTCGGGGCAGACGCGCAGGTAGGCGTAGAAGAAATGAACGAGCTGCATCATGATGCGAGCCCAGTTGGGCGAATTGATGGTGCACACGCCGTACTTATCCACGAACTCTGGGTCCGCAAACACGCCTGCTCCATGCAGACCAAAGTGTGAGAAGAGACCATCAACCAATGTCGGGCTGGCGCTGCGAACCTTTTACTGCCACATCGGCATCGTCGGAGGTGCCGTCCACGGCGATGGAGAACACGTTCTTGTCGAGCACAGTCGTCATTTGACGTTCCTGCGTAGAAGTTGGCGGTTTGTGGTGGTTGAGCGCGGCTAGCAGCGGGCGGCCCGTACCTGGAGTTCAGCTATCCTACCTTGGCCGGGCAGCAGCACAAAGATGTTCATGTTCTGGCGGCCCTTCACGCAGTGGATGGCGGCACTCCCTGCGAGCACAATGGAATGGATGGGTCAGTGCTGTGTGCGGGTTTGGGCGTGGTGTCATCTGATCGCACGTAGGTAGCGTACCGGTGTCACCGCTGGTGGCGACGATGATGGAGAGCTTGCGCTGCCGCTTGCGTACGAGGTACTCGAACATGTGCCCGATGAACTGCAGCCCGAGGTCCTTGAACGCCAGCGTGGGGCCGTGAAACAGCTCCGCAACTTCGAACTCAAACCCGTCGCCGCCGGCTTCGGCTGTGTGACGAGGGGCGAGGTGCTTGAGGGGCACAATCTCGCCATCCGTGAACTCGCCGAAGCAGGACTGGAGGAGTGCACGAAGATCGGCTCGAGGCATCTCCTCTTCGTCGATGAAGAGCGCAAAGATTTCCTCACACAGCTGCGGAAAGGTGAGCCGACGGGCGGCCCATTGGCGCAGGGTGTCGCGTTCGATGCAGGGAATCGTGGCGGGCACGATCATGCCACCGTCTGGCGCATACCCCCGCAGCACCGCCTCCTCAAAGGTCAGCACCTCGGTCCCTCCCCGCGTACTCTTGAACTTCATCTCTTGCGATATATCCTCGAGATGAGCGCATTGTGAACCCCAAGAAAACGCAACGCCCGTTCCCGCTCTACTTTGCGTTCTGAAAAATGTGAAGAATGTACTGTGTCGTGGCGTAGTGTCGTGTAGAAGAAGACTTAGACCACCTTGTGGTAGCCGGCTGTGGGTGAAGAGGGAGGTGGCACGTTAGTCACGATGGTCTCACGAGCCTCACACCTGGGCACGCACGGTGCAAGTGGGTTGTAGCACACGTACCTGGGTGGCCCTCGGCAGTGGTAGACACGGCTGTGCTGCTGGCGGCCGGCGCGTTGGTGTCGGCGGCAGCCAGTGCGGGATCGCTGCTGGCGACCTCGGTCTGCGTCGTGGCCCTGCTCTCATCGGTGGTGAGCGAGGCGTCGATGTCGGCTACGAGGCCGGTGAGGAGCTGATCGACGAGCCGCTTGACCTCCTCGGGCGGAACGGCGGCGTTCGTTCGCTCCAGCGCACTGGCGAGCTCCTGCCGCCTGGCGTCGGCCGCCTGGTGGACCTGCGCCTGGCACACTCGCAGCGCGTGCTGGGCGTCGTCGAGACGCGCGGTCGTGAGGCGCTTGTACTCCTTGTGCTCGCCCTGCTCGCGCGTGATCTTGAAGAAGAGTGACGCCACGACCGTCATCATGAAGAGGTTGCCGGCGTTCGAGAACATGATGTCGAACAGCCGCTCGCGCCAGTCTTGCGTGAACGGGTTGGCGGCATCGTGCGGGTCGCGTTCCTTGGACGGCCGCTTTTTGTTGAAGAGCTTCTCGTAAACACGATCAAATTGCTCGTCGATCTCCTTTTGAGGCAGCTCAGATCG
>CDFC01062656.1:13997-26791 GCA_000826385.1 Acanthamoeba rhysodes | reverse complement strand
CGTCTGAGGCGAGATCAGGTTCTTGTTCTTCTCCCAGTCAAAGCGAATGTTATAGTCCTCCTCATCCTCTTCCGTTGCATCGCTCTCATCTTCATCGTCCACGACCGTAGCCACCTTTGGTATGGGGCCAGAATGAGCGGCCGTTGCCGTTCGCGTTCGTGCGTGTCATGTGTCGTGTCGTGCGCGCTTTGGCGGCGCGTACCTGGTAATCGCGCAGACCGTTGTCCTTGAGTTCCTTCATGTAGGCGTAGAGCTCCTTGATGGAGTTCTTCACCAGGGGGTGCTCGTTGAACCGAATGTAGCCCTCGGCAAATCGGCGGTTCAGCTCCAGGTACTGATCGATCGGCAGCCTGCAGCAGCAACGCAGGACGGTCATGATACGATGGAGAGGGCACGAGGCGCACGACAACAAAAACGCAGGCGTGTGCAGTCCGTACTTGACGTTGGGCGGTTGGTAGAGTCGGCGTGCGGCGTGAATGGCCTGCAGCACCTTGTAGTCGGGCGTGTTCAGAGTCACCTGTAGGAACCAAAACGTGAGACACATCATGGCCGACACGACACACGCGACACGACCAACGACACGAGAGAAGGAGCGTACACTCCGCAGGCGAGCGGTGATGGTCTCTAGAAGCGCGGAGCAGGAGGCCCGTTTATCGTGGCGGTACTGCTCGACAAGCTCGCTCTCCGGCAGGATTTCGTAGGGCTCACCAAATTCTAGCGCGACGCGGCTCCTGTTGCGAGGCACCATCGCGCCACCCACCACCACACGAAGGGCGGTCAGTGCTGTCCCCGTAATGGACGACTCCACTACGTCTGTTGAATGTACCTGAACTTGTGGCCGAAGAAGTAGTTGAGGCCGCAGGGCACGATCTTGACTGGCACCTTGTACTTTTCGACGGCGCCCAGCGCCATCAGCGTCACGCCGGCCTTGAGCGGCAGCAGCTCGGTCCTGTCGTGCGAACCGCCCTCGGGGAAGATACCGATGCTATCATCGGCCGTGTCGTGTCGTGTCGTTGGTCGTGTCGTTGGTCGTGTCGTGTCGTGTCGTGTCGTGTCGTGTCGTGTCGTGTCTAAATCAGAAACAAGGCCTTTACACGACAGAATACGCACACGCGCCAACACTGTTCGAGCGTGCAGCGTACCAGTCACCGCGCCCGAGAGCAGCCCACACGTGCTGGTAGACGTTGCTCTGGTCCACCTTCTTGAAGATCTTGTAGGGCACCTTCTCGGTGATGGGATGCTCGTGCGGGGTCTTGACGATAAGCTTCTCGTCCGACACGATCTCGGTGATGAGGGCCGGCTCGAGGCCCTTGATGCTGATCGAATCGCCCACGGTGAACTCGGTGGTGAACTTGGTCCGCTCACCGATCACCTCGTTCCCGCTCCCAGTCACCACGCCGCACCCCTGCAGCGGCAGCAGCCACGCACCCACCAGCTTGTGAGCACACGCGCACAACGCGCACGAGAAGAAGAAGAAGAAGGTGGTGAAAGAGGGCGCGCACGAGGCTGGCGACGTCCTGGGGGCGCTCGACGGGAATGGCGCGGCAGGCGCGGGCGAGGTCACCCACGAGGAAGCGCTTCATGGACACGGCTGCCACCAAGAAGCTCACCTTCCGCACGCAGTGCGCCATGAGCAGCGCGCCGTCCTGTCAGCGCCAGATGGTGAAGGGTGAGCCAATTAGGCCAAGAGAGTAGGGACTACATGCAGATTAATCTGGAAGTAACATCGATTAAAGATAGATAGATATCTACACGCGCGCGTACCACAAACTGATTCTGGTGGTTGCCTGTGGAGAGAGCGAGAGCGTGAGTACCCACAACACATCGTGAGGCGCATCGAATTGGAGAACAAAATGGCAATGTGTGCAGACGCAGACGCACCCACAAAGATGACAGGACCCTCGAGGGGGATTTTGTCCTGGCCCACGATCTCGATGTCATCGAAGAATATGTAGGTTATGGTCTTGAAGAACCACACCATGAACCGAAACATCTCGGCGCCTTGTCGTGGCCCACCCCCAAGTAGTACGACACCGTCAGAGAGAGGAAGCAAAGGACAAGAAGAGAACCAACCGTCTGGAATGCCTGGCACGCGGTGGCGCACTATTCGTAAGCGATCACCCGTGGCTGGCCTCGTTTTGAAGAAGAAGAAGAAGAAGAAGAAGTAGAAGAACAGAGAGGGACCAAGGTCAAGGCCACGACGGTCAACAGGGGTGGTGGCCTGGCCAGCCCATCAGGTACAACACTTCAGGTTTGGGCTAGGCTCCGACGTCGACGGTCTGGTTGTGAAGGTGGCGGCGGCGGGGATCGTGAACGAAGTGCCAGGTCGTGCGTCTTGAGCGTCGCGCTCGCGAGGTGGCGGCTTCGTGGTCGCGGAGGGCGGCGGCGAGCCAGTCGATGGCCTCGTAGAGGCCGTTTCCGGTGGTGCCCACGGTGCCTTGGATGTGCCATGTGGTGTTGCGAGCCACCCGCTTGAGCTTGAGCTTGCGCGCTACCTCCTCGGGCGGCAGTGCGTGGGGCACGTCCTGCTTGTTGGCGAGCACCAGCAGCACGCCGCCCGCCAGCTCTGGCCGCTCCATGAGCATCCGCAGCTCCTCCTTGGCCTCGGGCAGCCGCTCTCGGTCGGCACTGTCCACCACAAAGACCAGCGCTTGCGTGTTCTTGAGGTAGTACTGCCACAGCTGCCGCAGCTTCTTCTGGCCGCCTGCACACAACACCACACAACACACAACACACAACACAACACGACCCGGGTCATGATGCACATTGGGCGCCAGCGGCACGGGAGATCGAGACGCAAGCACGTACGTACCAACGTCCCAGGTCAGCAGGGCCAGCTTGTGGTAGCAGATGGTCTCCACGTTGAACCCGACTGTGTGTGCAGAACAACGTCAACGTTGGGAGTGAGCAAGGCGTGGGTGGACAAACAAAGGTGGTTCGTGTGGCCTGGACGTACCGGTGGGGATCGTTTTGACGTGATCGCCAAAGGCGAGGCGGTAGAGGATGGTGGTCTTGCCGCTGGCGTCCAAGCCGAGCATGACCATGCGCCCTTGTGAGCCTCTCTCTCTGTGCCATTGCCACGAGAGCTTTCGGCAGCCCTTCCTCAGCGCCCCTCCCATTGTCTCCACCTATTCGCTCTCCTTCGCTTCGAAATCAAGTCTTCACCACCAAATCTGGAGATCTCGAGATCTGTGAAATCGACGGGTGTGGTCCTTCGAAGGGTGGGGATCAAACCTTTGGGCAGAGGATAAGAATGGCATGGCGTGGCCGGGCAAGGAAGGGTCCCTTCCGCGCAAGCTCTGCTCTGGGCGCCCAGAAGGGCTGCGGCGATGGGGTTGGCCTGCGCGAGAGAGCCGACGCGAATGTCCCTCGTCTTCCGCCCTAATTTCTTTTCGGCGCCGCGAAACCTGGCCTCTTGCCCTCCCTGCCCGTCCTGCTGGTTGGGGTCGCGTTCGCGCTGATGGAGGAGATGATCACACCCACAGGCCGTTGGGGGTGGTGGTGGTGTGTATGGCTACATGTACGCGTTGTCGATGGTGGATCTCTCTCTCTCTCTCTCTTATATATATACACGGGTGGGACGAGCGAGGGCGCGATCAACTCGCCGAGTCACTACGGCTATCGTCCTCCTCGGTGGGGTTTGAGTCCGTCACAGTTGATGCCACGACGCTGTGCGTAGTGTCCTCGCTGCCGTTCGTCTGCTCTTCGGCGGGCTTCGACTCTGCTTCTTCTTCTTCTTCTTTCTTTTCCTCGTTCGTGTCTACCTTCTCGCTTTCCCTGGTCTCCTCGGTCTCTTTCTCCTCGGGCTCTGGTTGCGCCGTGGGTCGTTCCGTGTCCTCGCTGGCCAGAACTGCACGCGGCCGGGCAGCAGTCGTGGGCAATCTCCGCGTGGCGGCGGGCATGGTGGCGCTGCGCGAGGGCGAGGTGGCGAGGGCCTGGTCCCTGACCGATGACAGCGGAGCGCCTCGACTGCGGAGGGCCATCCGGTTGGTCGGCACCCCACGCACGCGCGAGGGACCGAGCACTGACTCAGGCGTGGGAGCCGGCGCCTTCTTCTTGGCGTAGTCCTTGTAGCTCATCCGCTGCATGGTGGCGAACGCCCGCCTAGCGACCGGCTTCGGCGTGAGGTCCTCCTCCTGTTCCCCTTCCGCCTTCTCCTTCTGCTCCGCCTTCTCCTCTTTCGTCGTTTCGCCCTGTGTCTCTCCTCCTTCCACTGCTTGCGGTTCCACCTCGCTCCCTGACTCTTTCTCCTCGATAACAGCGTCCCCTGCCGTCGCTTCAGCTGCGCTCTTTTCTCTAGGTTTATCGTCCTTCCCCATGTCCTCTGTTCGCTCGCCTTCCCCCTTCGTTTCCTTTGCCCCCTCGCTGCTGGCAGTGTCGGCATCACCGTGCGTGGTGCTGGTGCTGGTGATGTCCGCTTCACGCGCGCCTTCAGAACCCTGCGTGCCTTCCGTTCGCTCGGCCTCAGTCTTGCCGTGCTCTTCCATCAGCGGCGTTTCCTCTTTCGTGTCGGCGAGCGTCATCGGTGTGGCGGCAGCGGCAAAGCGAGAGTCCAGATTGGTGAGCGGCGACGGAGTGAGGCGGGGCGAGGTGAGAGTGATGAGCGGTTGCATGCGAGCCAGAGAAGGCGACGACGGGCACGGCTTGTGGTAGGCGAGCGGCGAGTCGCAGTCGTCGATCGTGGCGTCTTCGGGCTTGGCCTTGGGCGACGTCTTGGTGCGGTGGTGCAGACCACCGTTGTCCCTCGAGGGACTGCCCGGGCTGTCCGCTCGTCTGGCCCTCTCGGCCTTCTCGCCAGCCAGAAGCGGGCGTCGCTCTCCGGCGTCCTCGTCGTCGGCAGGGTCAGGAGTGGCCTCTCGCCGGCTATGCTCGGCCGCGTTGATGGTGGCCAGCGCGAGGCCCGGCGCTCTTGCGTTGCGCTTGCGCCCGAAGAGGGCCAGGAACAGAGTGCCCACGATGGCGACAAAGATGCAGGAGGCGACCGCGCTGCCCCAGCCAACAAAGGGGGTGTAGATGTGCAGGTAGCCTCCCTTCTGCCTCTGCCCGCCAATGAAGCTCCCGCACTCGTGGCTGGAGCAAGAGTGGTCGGGTGAGTCCTTGGCGAGGCAGTCGGGGAGCTGTACGAAGAGGGTGAAGGAGAGGAGCAGCGCGACGAAGCAGAGCAGGACCGCGATCCCGAAGGTCCACTTCCATTTGCTCTTGTTGATGCCCGACTCGGCTAGGACGAAGCGATAGGAGAAGCGGTAGGCCGGAAGAAGGATGAGGCAGAGCACGCAGCCGGTAAGGACGATGGCAAGAAAGAGCGACATGACGGCGAGCACCAGCGTCGTCGTGAAGAGGGTGCGGGTCTGTGGCATGTTGGCGTCGCCCCACGAGAGCTTAGTCGTGCTGTCCGGCGCGCCATCGTGTCCCTTGCTGACCCGCAACAACCCCGACCACTCTGCAGGGCCACGCACTAGTTAACGAGGCCGCGCGGTCGACGGACAACGGAGCTCGTGTTGGGGGGGGGGAGCGTATAGCGTACGGTAGTAGGTGTTGACAGTGGCGCCGGCAGTTTCGTCATAGACAAAGTACCAGGGCGAGGCGAGGGCGCCCACGGCGAACAACACGGCCAGTAACGCAAAGAAAAGGAGAAGCCAGCCTTTGGCCTTGGAACCGCAGCACGCACAGCAGCGACACGAGCACTTCGGTTCGCGCTCCCCTTCCTCGACCACGGAATCAGATGATCTCGCCCCCATGTAGGGAGAACTGAAATGCGGATTCAGCAGGTCTTAATTAGAATTTATGGGACAGAAAAATTAAGAAGGGATTGATCGCAACCCCCCCCCCACGCGGCGAGAACGCACCTCGCCAAGGTGATCGATTGCGCTCAGTGCGTCGCTGACATCCACCGACGATCTCTCCTTTTATCTTCTTCTTGAAAATAAGATCGTCTCTTCAATCCCGCGGCCGCCAACGGTTGTGTCGACAGAATGAAAACTACGGGAGAATCACGACCTACCAATCCCCACCCGGGCTTGGCCTCTTCGCTCAAGTGGCCCATCTTTGGTAAAAGAGAGGTCCTCTCAAGATGGAGAAGGGGTGGAAGAGCTTCAGTGCCGAGGCGGTCGGTAATGCCAAAGCCTGCCCATGGCCCTTCTTGTCTCACGTGCGTGCTTTCGTACTAATGGCCTGCGTCTCCCTCCCCTCAGCGATAAGCGATTTCGTCCACTCGGACGCGCCACGGTACCTCTTGCGGTTCTCGGTGGGCGACGTAATCCAAGTGGTCGAGACGATGGAGGGGTGGTACAAGGGCATACTCATCGAGACGAAGGAGATAGGACTGTTTCCCGCCTCGTTCTTCCGCGTCAAGCCTTCCGAGGATGGCAAGGACCCCATCATGCGCGAGCTCCACAGCGTGTTCCGTGAGTGGGGCGACCTGCTCAAGAAGCTCTACCTGGTATGCTGCCCAGCCCAACACGACAACGCACCACTGACACACCTCCCCCCTATCAGGCCCAGAAGACGAAGGACTTTAACATACTCTCTGAGCGTCTGAAGACTCTCTTCTCGTGGAACAAAGCGCTCACCTCGCCTCACACCCCACCGGTACCGCGCCCATCGACCCGCACCTCTCTGAGCAGCTTGCCTTTTTCTGACTCTGGTGGCGTTCCCGTGCGTTAAGGATGCGCTGGCCAAGATGAAGGCCAAGGTGATGGCCAGCATCGAAGAAGGACGCCGCTTGATGGGACTGGATCTGGTGGTGCGCACCGACACCGGCGAGATTGCCACGGAGAAGAACTGCAGCATCATGGAACTCTACCGCATGGTATCGTGACTCGTCGCTGTGCCCTCCTTCTGATCCCTGCTACCCTGTGCTCAGCCGTTGACCGACCTCTTCTTCTTTGGCTGCTTTCTCTTGTGTTAACAGCATCAAGAGCAAGACCAGCGCAGCGTGCTCTCGAACGTCGTGCCGCGATTGCGTAGGAAAGAGAACGCGTTTGCGCAGGGTGGCTCGCTGATTGACCAAAAGGTCGAATTCATGCTCCCACTGCATCATGTCATGCTGCAATTCGTGGTATTCCAGTGCAAGGTACTGCGTTCATGCCACGCACATAGTCCTTTGTTTGTATCGACGGCTCACCTGTTGTTTCGTACTGGTGCGCGATGCAGGTGACCGATCCAACTGAACTTCGCTTCTCCATCTACAACGCACACAGCAAGACATTCATCACGGAGGAGTATCCTTTGTTGTTGACGATCCATGGTCTGCCGGCAGACATTGGCCGGATCAACAAGCTCAAGACCATATTTACGGTAAGTTGGTGTTGGAGATGAACATGGCTGTGGTTGTACCCACAATTTGGTGGGTTGACCTTCACGTCCCCTCTATCCAGGATATTGACGACAAGGACTTGGCCGACGGCAAGCTGCACCTCGTGTGCTATCTGGTGCGCGTGGGACAAATGCACGTGGACAAGGCCACCAAAGGCCAGAAAGTGAGGAGGCCCTACGCTTGCGCCGCGATGAAGCTCACAACTGCTCGCATCCTCGACGAAGCATCCCGTGGCGTCCTCAAGCTAAAGTACGTTTCCTCCCTCCTCGGGTGGTTTGATGAACGTGGTCGTTCCCTAACTCGGCAAACGAGCCTTTCTCCAGCTTGAGGAATCTGGACGAGGTGTATGGTGCGCGAGACCCTGCGGGCAAGCTGGTGGAGCAAAGGATGATGATATTCAACACCCCGCAGGAAAGCAGCTTCCCTGACATCCATGAACGTACTTGACCAAACTCAGCCACCACCCGATAGTGGCGCTAAGTATCACTGACCCGAGCTTGTTCTGCCCTTCCCGTCGCACGCAGTGATTATAAAGAACGCCAATGTGGTGGAGGTGCCCAAATCGCTTGGCATCACGATCGGGCTCAAACTGCTGCTGGGCGAATACTCCAGCCTGATACAACGAGCACCGCATCTCAAGGAAATCAGTGCGCATCGCTCACTCCTTTGGTTGTTTGGTCGACGGCGGAACACATAATGAACTGACCATCATCTGCTCGGCGCCTTGGCTCAGCTGTTGCGCAGCGCTTGAGCGTACAGCCCGGCGACTGCAGGAACGACTACTACATCACGATCGATTCGGGCGAGTTCGCTCAGGACCGGAAGCGCGCGGCTAAGAACGTCGAGATCAGTGTCACTGTTCGCGATGGCAAGGGCAACGACGTCCAGGTTCATCACCCACTCTTCCTGCACCACAGACCTATAATAGCGATGCGGTGGTGGCTCACACGAAACGGTGCCACCCTCATGGGCGCGCCAGGATGTGCTGATATCGGGTGCCGGAGAAATGCCCATGCGTGAGTGGAAGAGCATCGTCTACTACCACAACAACACGCCGAAGTGGAACGAAACCTTCAAGCTCCTCATCCCTCCCCACAAGTTCCGCGACTACCATCTGTACTTCAGTACGGCCACAACCGCTTTGCCCAGCCCAACCGCGAATGTATTACACTCACCACATCGTTACGTACACGCATCTGGCAGCCACGCGACACTGCACCACCAGCGGGAAGACGAACACACAGAAGGCGGGAGCGGCGTACAGTTTCCTGCGGCTCACGGACTTTGCGGGCTCAATCCAAAGAGATGGAGAGCACGTTCTCAGCACCTACAAGCCGCAGAAGGCGGACGACCCTGCCTACTACCTGCGAGGTACGTAACGGGGGCATTGAGCTGTTGATGATGACGACATGTTGGGGTTCGTCTCACGCCATTGCAAATCGTGAAATTGCAGATCCTCAGAAGGTGGTGCAGCGCAAGGGCGAATTCCTCAAGATCCGCACGTCGCTGTGCTCGACGCACCTGACTCAGCACCGTACGCCCTCTTCATGAAGAAATGTTGGAAATCCTGATTTATCTAAGGCACCTGCGCCTCGGTCTCTGTCGTTCGCTACAGCCGGACTGCTGGGGTTGCTGAATTGGCAATCACACAACCGCAACGAGCTCCCCGAGCTCCTAAGGCATATCACCTTCGTTGAGCGACCCGAAATGATGAAGGTGCCCCTCCCCGGGTGATCATTGCGTACGGTCTGGATCAACGGTTGGCTGATGCACCCACTTGTTGGCGTGTATGACCAGTTCCTTCGCCCGACGTTCGAGGCCATGTTCCACATGTTGCACCGCAGCGCGGGTGACGAGAAGCTCCAGTTCTTGGTGTACGATGCTCTCATCTTCGTGCTGGGCATGTTCGCCGAAGACCGGATGTTGCTGTTCGTCAACTTCCGCCCGACGATCAACAGCATGATCCAGGCCTACGAACAATACGTACCCAACCCTCCTTAAACCTGCCCCTCGATTGGTCCTCACCTCCCCACTCTCTCCTCACTGCTGCTGCTGCTGCTGCTGCTGCTGCTGCGAGAAGGATCCCGCTTTGGCGACGTCCGAAGAAAAGGAGCAATTGGAGGTGTTCGCGCATGTTCACCTCTACCTCGTTCCCTGCGTGAAGCGGTGCTTTGAGGGGATTGATCAACCTGGCTCCAACATCACCTCCACGCTCAAGGTGCGGTTCCTCAAAGTCGTCGCGTCGTGTGTTCTCGTGTGCGGTAGCGGGCTAAAGTGTTTGGGTTACTCCCGCAGGCCTTGGAATATACGATGAAGTTTATCATCGTGTCTCGCATCCTCCACATCAAACACATTGGGAGTCCGGACAGCAAGAACGACACGTTCAAGGACGACATGATGGACTTCTTCGACAGCTTCGGCGCCCTCATGCAGCGCAACTCGCCCAGCCTCATTGGCGCACAGATGCTCGCGCTCAAGGTACCTCTAAGCCCCCGACCCTTACGCTGTGCGCAGGGCCGATGCTCAACGCCGTCGGTTTCGCGTAGAACATCGTGTTGTGGTTCCAGGGCCTTCTGCTGCTGTTCACCGAGATGGAGTTGGCGACAGTGGTCCACAAGGTCATCGCCACCCTCTCCTACAGCGACAAGAAGCAGTTCAATCAGACCAAGCTCGCCCTGCTGAAGGAGATCGTCAGCTCTCAGCTCTTCATCGGAGAGCGTACGTGCCATACCACGCAGCGGTTTTTGCTCCCCCTCACTCAACCTCTGACATCATCTCTTGCGGCGCATTGTGTACAGAGGCGC
This sequence comes from Acanthamoeba rhysodes, assembly GCA_000826385.1. Lineage (NCBI taxonomy): Eukaryota > Discosea > Longamoebia > Acanthamoebidae > Acanthamoeba > Acanthamoeba rhysodes. The sequence goes on along the minus strand of CDFC01062656.1, from coordinate 16,672 downwards.
GGTACATCCTCATGCCCGCGGTGATGGAGCAACTGCGGTTGTTCATGGCCAGCAGCAACAACCCGGACGAAAAGGCGGAGATCACCACCGTCGTGTGCTGGATCGTGGATGTAATGGACGACCTCCAGGTACGGCTCCAACCCAATCCACGCCTACATACAAAATAGCAGCGCTGAGTGCGATGCAACCGTGTCGAGCGCAGGACCAGGCGGTGGTCAAGTACCTGCTGCTGCTCTTGGCCGATGTGCTCCACTTAGTAGAGTCTGTGGAGAACCCGTGTCTCAAGATGGACGCGGCGATGTGCCTGCTGGGCATCTTCCACCTCGTGGAGCAGGCCGATTTCACCGCCCATCTCGATAATATGGCCTCGGAAAAGAGAGAGGCGCTGCTGATGAGGATGATCACCGCGCTGGACCAGCTGATCGTGCGCCCGGACATCATCCCCTGCACTTGGTTAGGCGTCAGCATGTTCCAGTACAGCACCACATCGAAGGTCATCGCCATGATCTCCGAACACCTCAAGGTTCCCCAGGTCCAAGCCCGCTCCTTCAAACTTGAGCTCTTCACCTCTTTCTTTGCTTCGTTGGGCGATGGATGGTTGATTTGGTTGGGTGGGGCCGTGCATCAGCTATCGAGAAGCAGGTCTCCGGCGATCCAAGTGAGCCGGAGGCGTACGAGGACCGTCAATCTCTCGACGGTAGCAGTATCTCTTGGCGCATCCACCTCTGTCAAGCCCGCCGATATGGCCCGTACCTGTCCCCTGTCCACCCTCGCCTGGGCTCACACGTTGTGTTCACCTCACTCACAGCACACATGATGTTTGTTTCGCCCTACCGCACAGCCACTCGCAACAGGGCCGACACCGAGGTGCCGTCGGAGTTTATGATGTGGGTGAAGCTGGTGAAGCTGATGATCGCCTTCCTCACGTCCCGAGTGCTCGGGGTGGAGAAGTTCTCCGCCGCCAAGGCGCAAATCATGCGAGATGGGTATTTACATCACCACATACCAGCGATTGGGGGTGAGAGGTGATCGCTCAGTTGAGAGGTTGTTGTGTGTGGCAGCCACGGAGACATGAGGACGGCAGTGTGCGGCTACCTGTGCGAGATATGGGAGACCCTCGGACCGCTTCAGATTCGCATCATCCCGGCCCTCGTAACCCCATTGCTAGAGTTGTTGACCGTACGCCCATCGCACACTTATTGTATTGACGCACTCTCACACGCGCGCACTCGCGTCTGTGCTGCATCTCAATCCCATGTTGCCCGCTCACACAGGTGCCGAACAAGGAGCTCAATGAGACGGGCATGGATATCTACTTCAGCATGCTCAAGCGCGAGTTCGAGTTCTACAAGTCGTTCAAGCGCGTAGAGCGCCAAACGATCGGCTCGCTCGACAAGATAGTGAACGAATACGACGAGAAATACCAGCAGAACCTGCTCCAGTTCTTCCTCTCCTCGCTCCGGCAGCGCTTCGACACCGCCCCCGAGATGCAGGAGGTCGCCGACAAGTTCATGGCCGACATGAAGACCGTACACCTCCCTACGCAGCAATCTTTCTCAGCTTAAGTATGCCAGCTGACACACGCACACAGTTGATCACTCTCTTCACCTCCCTGCGCACGCTGCCGCTGGGGCCCGAGTACGATGACGAGCGGACGCTGGCCACCCTGAAGCTCATGGAGTACCTCAAGTCAACCGGCCGCATCGAGCAATACATCGAGTGCGTGCTCTGGGCTCACTCTCTGGGTGCGTGGGTGCGCGTGTCTAACCCGGGGCCATGAGCGCTTGTTCTTCAGGTACTCGTACCAGCTGTATGAGAGGCACCTGGGCGCAAATCACTTCACCGAAGCCGGGTTCACGTTGCTGCTCCAGGCCCAGCTCTTGGACTGGTCCGACACCATCGTGCCGGCCATTCCCTCGCGCGATCTAGCGCAGGAGACCTCCTACGAGCGAAGGGTTCTCTCACTCACCCCTCCAACTGCGTTATTGGCGCTCATCGTCTTGGTGTTGTGCCTCAATCGATCAACAGGAAGCGCTCTACCGGACTGCCATCTCGCTCTTCACTCGCGGCAAGTACTGGGAGAAGGCAATCGAGCTCCTCGAGGAGCTGCGCCACCAGTACCAGCACGTGACCTGCGAGTTCATGCTGTTGGCCGACATCCTGGTACCCCCGACAGCCCCAGCCCCAGCCCCAGGGCCCCCCAATGCTCGACTCACGCCTTTGGTGGTGCCGACAGCAATCGGAGGCGGCAATGTACAGGTTGATCGTGACGGGCGAGCGTTTCTTTACCGAGTACTTCCGCGTGGGTTACTACGGCATGGGCTTCCCCGTGGACGTGCGGGTACGCCATGCGTGCGCGCGTGTCGAGCCAGATGAACGTCAGCACCGACTCACCCTACTTTGACTTGGTAAAACAAAAACAGAACAAACAGTTCGTGCACCGCGGTGTGGAGTTCCAGCGCCGAGACGCGTTCGAGGCGCTCATCATGAAGCGCTGGCCGGGCGCGGTGATCATGAACACCACCGAGCCGCCCAGCGCCGACATCAAGAACTCCCCGGGCCAGTGTACGCACACTTGCCCCTCGCACCCCCAGAGTACGTTTGGCTTATCGTTGTTGTGCGTGTGCGTGTGCGTGTGCGTGTGCGTGTGCGTGTGCGTGTGCGTGTGCGTGTGC
>CDFC01062656.1:0-13947 GCA_000826385.1 Acanthamoeba rhysodes | reverse complement strand
GCAGATCTTCAAATTTATGCAATCAAGATGGCTTCGGCGGAGGAGGCGCGAGGAGAGCGCACGCGTCTGCAAATCGCGCAGAGCAACACGCGCCGCTACAAGACGTTCGAAAGTGTGAGCGCTTTCCTCTACGCCCGCCCGGAGGATCGCCGGCAAAGCAAGACGGACAACGAATTCGCGGTACCGTACCACACTTGAGTGCAATGACAGCGAAAACGCAGCCTTGGACTCATCGCAACCCGTGTGACCGCACACGCACACGCAGAACCTGTGGATCATGAACTATTACTTTACCACCGAGGAGGCGTTCCCGGGCGTGGTGCGGAGGTCGGAGATCACGTCGCTATCCACCTCCGAACTGTCGCCCATCGACAACGCCATCATCAACGTCGTAGAAAAGAACATGGAGCTGGAGAAGATGATCGAGACCTTTTCCGTGCCCGGCGGCACCGGCAATGTGTCCCCCTTCACCATGGTCCTCAAGGGTACGCACCTCCCCCGCACCGGTGCGCCCGTTCCCGACGCCTGACGCGCGCACCGGACATGCACGCGCACACTTCTACGGCGGCAGGTGTGATCGATGCGGCCGTGAACGGAGGCGTGATGCGATACGAACAGGCGTTCCTGAACAACCGATATGCGGAGGAGCACCCCGATCACGCCGATAAGGTCGACCTCCTCCGCAGCGTGCTTGGGCAGCAGATCGCCGTGCTGGACCGGGGCCTCGAGGTGCACCAGATGGTGGTGCCCCCCGAGATGGCCGACCTCCAGAACCAACTCCAGAGTGCGTTTTCCCACCGCTCCGTGCACTGCACCGCACGGCACCCCCGAGTGTCTCGCGCTGACACACTTGGTTGGGCACTGCAGTCGGGTTGATGAAGCTCAAGCGAAGAAGCCGACCAACCCAAAGGATCGGAGAGGAGGTCGTCGAACAGATAAAAAGCTCGCACAAGGTGGTGACCCTCGCGCAGGCCCTGTCCCACACGGAGCTGGCCAAGACCGCCATGTCGGACGTCGTCGCCACAAGGAAGCAGCCGGCCATCGTAGTCCCCTTGAGCAAGCCCTCGCCGGGCATGGTCTCCCCTCGGTCGATCATGAGCAGCGCGGCGCCCGCGCCGAAGAAGCTGCCCGTTGCGGAGCCCAGAGCTCACAGCTTCGCCGTTCAAGACCCCGCGGTACCCCGTTGCTTTCCCCATACGGCAGCCCTTCGTGCTTCGTGCGTGCGTGTGATTCATTCGTTGCCGTCATGTGTTCGCAGACGCCGGGGCTAGCTGCAGCCTTGTCGCCGCGTGGCCGCTCTGCCCGTACGCCTCCATGCCGCAAAATCCTAGGATGGTTCACAGTATTGCTGAGCTCACCCCCCCTTCGTGTTCCCCGCCATTGCTGCACGCGTTATCACACAGAGGGCAGCACCGCTGCCTCGCCGCTCCTGGGCGCCATGCGACTGCCTTCGCCCACCTCGGGCAACCACGGCAGGCCCTAGCCCCCAGCCTCACGGGCACACGCGACCCATTTCTTTTGGTGTTCGCACACCAACAACAACCAAATCATTCACCAGCAGCGCGCGAGCTCGTGTTATGTACATACAACCGATCGGGATTGCTGCACGCAGTCGTCCCCATGCGCCAGGTCTCGACTCCGGGCGGGCGGCCTTCGTTAGATGAGGCCGAAGGTGCTGCTGTCGTCGTGCTGTTGCTTCCTGGTCTCCTCGGCTGAGTCGTCTTCTTCGTCGTGACGGTGGTGGTGCTTCTCGACCTCCTTGCCCTTGCCGTTGTTCTCCGGCTCGTCCTCCATGGCGCTGAACTTGATTACGGTGAGCGTCTTCTGTTCGTCGCCTGGCGCACCAGCCGTAGAGGCGTTTGTTCCTTCCTTGGTCTTGACGGCCTCCTTCATCCTCTCCAGCCAGCCCTTCTCCGTGCCTCCCGACTCATCACTCTTCTTGGCCGTCACCACCGCTACCGACTCCTTCATCCGGTTGAGCCAGCTCGATCCTCCGGCGGGCATGGTGTCGGGGCCTGCGGGGCTCTTGCCCTCGGCAGCAGCGCTCTCGCTGGCCGGCGATGATCCCGTCACTCGACCGAACCAGCTCGCCTTCTTTGCCTCGCCCGCCGCTGAAGTGGGCACCGCCGGGGCGCTCGCCCCAGTTGCACTTTCGTCCTTGGCCAGCGCTCCCTTGACCCGGCTGAGCCACCCCGACGTCATGAGCTGTGTTGGTGCCGCTGAGTCAGACGTGGGCGTGGCGGCGGCGGCGGCGGCAGTCTCGTCACCGGCGGATGACTGGCTGTCAGTGGTGGCGGCTCCCGTCGTGGTCTTGAGGGTCAGCGCCTGCTTCCACTGGCCCCACAGCCCTTTGTCGCTCTTTGCGGCGGTGTCGCCTTCGCCATCCGCTGTTGCTGTTCCTTCGGTGGGCTTGTCGGAGGCTTTGGTGGTGTCGAGCATGGCCTTGAGCTTGTCGAGCATTCCGATCTCGCGCTCCTCCTCGCCGTCGGCTGGAGTCTCGCCTGCGCTCAGCTCCTCGCTCCGCTCCCTCTTCCTCCGCTCGCGCTCTTCGATCATCTGCTTCTTCTTCTCCTCGACAAAGGCCGTGAAACCCTTCATCGCTGACTGGAACGAATACTGCTGAGACTCCTGCTGCTGGTGCTACGCTCGCCAACACCACACTTTGAGATTAGCGCTGGCGCCACCCTCAAAGGTGATACTTTATCACGTGCGCACGAGATGAGGATTCTCACCTGCTCGTCCTCTGCGCTTGGCACAGCCACGGTACTCCGTCGCCCTACGAACGCCAGATCGGGCGTGAAACTGTTTCTGATCTCCTTGAGGAGCATGACCTTGGTGAAGTGGACGTATTCGCCCATGATGGGCGTGAGCCTGTAAATCAACGCATGAGGAATAGAATTCTGTTGTCGTGCATGCATGTGCGTGTGCGTGGGCGTCCAAAGCCTCCGCGTGTGTACGTACCACCCCTTCCAGTCGATATCGGATACGAAAGTAACGATGGAGGTGGCCGCGACACCCGAAGATTGGCTCAGGGGGGAGCGGAAGGCCGAGGACGGGAATATAGAATGCATGGGCTCGACCAGGAAGCCACAGCCATCGGTCTCCATGCGTATTACGCCGGGCTCGGGCGCGAGCTTGTCGTAATCGACGCTCCTGTGTAGCGACAGCGTGGAGTGGTGAATGAAACGAAATTGAACGATCAAGTGCGAAAGCGGGGAAAGAGGGTGATCAATAACCTGAGATAGAGAACGTAGGAATCGCGCTCGTGTCTGCCCCACGACTTGAACACAACCATGTCGCGCTCGTTTTCGCCTGGTCACAACAGAGTTGGCATTGGCTGGGTTGCCACATGACACGCTACCGAGGTCGTGTTGTGCTTTGGTAGTCGTACCTCGCTTGGACATGTTGACGGCTTGCGCGAAGGAGGAGAAGGAGGGGAAGAACTTCTTGATGTGCATGTGCACAATCTCGTTCTTGTCATCGACCCTGTCCAGAAGCTGGACCTTGCTCAGCGTCCGATCCCACTTGGGCCACTTCTCGGCCTTGTTGATCATCTCGAATATGTTCTTGGCCGGGGCATCTGCGCAAAGGGCAACGACCAACGAAAGGTGAGACAACAGACGACGAGCCACGGGTTCAGTAAGATCGGCGCGCACCAATGACGACGACGCCCTTGTAGATCTCGCGCTTGCCGCCGGGTCCTTCCACCTCCTTCTTGTAGAAGGTGACACCCGCTTCCTCTTCGACGTAGCGCCACCCGTCGTACTCGGTACCGCGGGCCATAGAGCGCAGCCAAATGAACGCTTCGGCGGGATGCGTGAACTGTTCCTGCACGATGGTCATGAGTCAGCAACGCCAAGTGGGCAGTTGCTGTTGCACTTGGACGAGAGCAGGCCAGTGGGCGCACAGGCATCGACTGCAGTCCAGGCCACGCTACCACCGACTCGCCGTTCTCTGCGCCGGAAGCCTGCGTGCCCTTGCGTTAGCAACGCAGCGTCCATATCCTCAAGCCACGGGGCTTAGTACCGCTTGGAGGTCTGGCCGGGATTCCTTGTCGCCGGCGCTGAAGTTGGTGGTCTCTGCAGAGACACTGTCGGGGTCGGCATCGGTCCCTATGATCTTATCGGTCCACTCGCCGCTGTAGGCGCTTCTGGGGGACATGGTGTCGTCGGTGTCGAGGTCCACTTCGTCGACTGCGTCTTCGTCCGGGTTATCCGGCCCCAACACAGCGATTTCCTCTTCATCGGGCAGGTCCTTCCGCTGCTGCTCCTCGAGCACTTCTTGCTGGTCCAACCGATCTGCCGAAAGAGAAGAGAGGGATTAGCTTCTCACGCCCGATACAGCTGGCAGTAGACTAGAAGCTGGAGGAGGGGGCCGTACTGAGGTCAACATGCACCGACCCGATGCGGGGCAAGTGGAAGGGCTTCCCGCGCGCCAAGTCTGCACGAGAGGACGTCAGTGCAAGTGCACCACCCGGGTGCCGCGGCGCTGTGCGCCAACACGCTTGAGGAACGCACCAGAGAAGTACTTGATGGCGAGTATACGGAAGTCGCGTCCCTCCAGCCTCTCCGCAAGGGGCATGAGGTGCTCTTCGATCCATCCCTAGTTGCACCCTTGCGTGAGCTGATGCGCGCTACGCCGCAAGAGAGAGAGAGAGAGAGAGGCCTGGAGTGTAGTACCCAGTCTTGTAGGATCTCCTGGTGGTCGAAGGCGGAGGCCACTTGGTGGTAAGGCGACGTGGACGCAATGATGCGGTACCCATCGGCTCTAAAGACAGGGAAGTGAGCAGTAGCCACGACCGTGAAGGGAAAGAGGAGGAAGGACGCAAGGGCTTCGCCGGAAGAGGAGGAGATACCCGCTAGCAGGTCCAAGTATGTTCCTCACGAGCTGGAGCGAGGAGCCCAGAGCTGTTTCGGCCGCTCTGAAGCAGCAAACAGAACACCAACGCACAACAACAGATGAGAGGTGGGCATAGTGGAACCAATGCGCTGGTGGTGAGAGCACCTGTGTCGCTGTAGAACGAAGAACCGATTCCTCTTTTCGTCCAGCCACAGGCCGTGCACGTTGATTGACTTGGAGGGTTCGACAAATACCATGACGAAGGGGAGGTGATCCCTCTGATATTGCGGCTGATTTTGAAATGCAATCAAACTACTCGACCACCGATCTCTCCTACACACTCTTGGCCGAAACCTCTCTTGCGATAGAGAGTGAGTTGACACCGAGGACAGGTGCGGCGGGGCGCGTAGAGGAGGGAGGGCTCAACCGCGGAAGTTCACGGGAGAGGTCTGGGTGCACAGACACCACTGAGGAAAACAAAAAAGAAAAGACAACTCTTGAAATGATTTTGGAATTTGTTTTGTAATGTGTTTGGAAAAGCAAAATAGGAAAATTGTTGCGGCGGCTCACGACGAGGCCTTCTTGCTCTTCTTCTTGCTCTTCTTCACCTTCTTTTTCTTTGGCTCCTCTTCGCCTTTCTTGCTCTTCTTCTTCTTCTTTTGCTTCTTTTCGTCCTCCTTCTTCGACTTGCCGGCGTCGCTCTCTTCTTGCTTCCTCTTCTTGGTCCTCTTCTTATTCTGCTTGTCCCTCTTGGGCTCCTCCGTTGTCTCCTCCTCCTCCTCCTCCTCTCGCTTCCTCTTCTTCTTGTCCTTCTTGTCCGCCTTTTCGTCATCCGTGCTGGCGACTGCTTGCCGAGGCTGTCGGCTCTCTACTGCCACCGACACTTGCGGAGTGCTGACGTCGCCTCCTGCCCGCCTCCTCGCCATCTCAGCTGTTGGGAAGAACCGGCAGTGAGCGCGACGAAAGCTTGCATCTTCACAACAACTGATCAGTTGCATGTGTCTCGTGGTGGTGTGTCGTACCCATCTTCATCTTGAAATAGTCCTGCAGACTCACGGCACTCGTAGTGGTAGTGACTCCGGAGACCGTGTCGGTCTCCTTGTCCTCCTCCTCTTCTCCCTTATCCTTTTCCTCCTCCTTGTCCGACTTCTTCGACTTCTTCGACTTCTTCTTCTTCTTCTTGTCGCTTTTCTCCTCTTCCATTTCCTGATGTACGCCAACACCAAGTGATCAGCGCATGAACAGCTACTCCTACCGGAGCGCGGTTGTGTTGTCGCTCACATACCTCGCTTTCGCTGCCCACCTCCTGGACCTTGACCGCCTCGGTGGTGGCCACCTTCTCCTCCTGCGGCGGCGCCGCCGCCGCCACTCCGTACGGGACGCCGCCGAAAATGGCGCTCTTGTCTTCCGACGAGTAGTTGGCCAGATCCTTGGCCCTCAGCATTCGAGAGTACCTGCGCGTTACAGTTCGTGAGCACATCTGCTTGCGACGCCAACGACTTCCCTTCGGGTGCACGTACAGCACTTTTCTGGGTCTGCCAACGACGCCCTTCGGCTTCTCGGCAGGCTTCTCCTTCTCCTCTGTACATGCATAGTGATGTGCGATTAGAAATTAATCGCACAGATGAAATATTCCTCTGCGCGATTAGAAATTAATCACAGATGAAACAAATAGAAATGAATGTAATTGAATCACAGCCGTTGGTGATTGGTACCGGTAGTGTCGGGCTTGGCGCCATACGAAGCGTTGAGGCTGGCGAGGATGGACTCGTACGCAACCGAGGTCTCGAGCCAGTTTTTGTTGTGCGTAACGGTTTCGGTTCCGATACCCTGGTTATCCGTCTTCTTCTTCACCTTGATGTGCTCCGTTGTTCCATCTTCGTTCGCGCCCAAGCCCTTGCCTTCCTTCCATCCCATTTTCTCCAACATCTGAAATCTGAGATTAATAGAGAAATTTAGAGATGAATTCACAAAGATCGCTGCATCTAACCAACAAAACACGAACCCGAATCGGCCCTTGTCGGTGGCCCAGGCCACATTTCTGTCATCGCAAGGGCGCTGCTCCTTCCTCGGCATGCTTGTTCTCGAGAGGTGTGCAAACGACGATAACGAAGGAGTTTTGCGCGGCTCAACATTTCGACATTTATTTCTTGATGCTTTCCTTGTTTCCTTGGTGCCAATTACTCTTCCCATTGATTGCTCGTGGCGAATGGATCCAGCATTGCCATGTCAACTGCAGGCGTTGCCTTGGGCTGCTGTGCGTTGGGGTGGAGGATCTGCACTCGCTTTCGTTTCCTCCCCACGGCGCTGCCGAAAGACTGGGGTGGTGTTAGGAAATCGACCTGTGTGCACTGTGTGCCTCTACGTCCAAGATCTTACCTTGCTCGCGTAAGGTAGAGGCGGTCGAGGCTTGTCGAACAACCTCATGGGTATGCCTGCCAACGCCAGTCTGCACGCAAGTTGATTAGCAATCATGCTCACAGCTGGTCCAAGTAGTGCGCGTAACGTACTCGAACACCAAGAAGCCAGGGAACCCTACACGCACAGCAGTTAGCGCACCATTCTCTCATCTGCGCCGAAGCGGGTCATCTGGCCACGTACCAGTCGCAATGACCGCGTCTACGTCGGCCGGCTCCTTGAGCACCTCGAACGCCTTCTTCCGCGGCGGGCTCCCGGGAGGGGTACCCGGCCTAGCCTCCCCGCCCTCGCCCGTGAACGCGAGCTCGGCCAAGCCTCGCTTGCGGCCCCCGCACGCGAACTGCGGCTCGCTCCCCTCTGCCGCGGGAAGGGCGCAGCCGTCGAAGGCCGGGGCTCGCTCCGCCTCCGCCTCCTCCGCTTTCGTGCCCCTGCCCTCGCTACCCCTCTGCCGGAGCTGTCGGAGCAGACGCTGCCATGCATCGTGCTCCTCCTCGCCTCCCGGGCTCGCCGGTCGATCGACTGCGGGTGTGGAGAGAGAGAGAGAGAGAGTGAGTTAGAGGCTGTGATGAGCACGACATTAGCTCGGGCGAGAGGAGGCAGGCGAGCACCGGTGACGCTGGCCAGGGGCTCGTTCGGCCTGGTGGTCGGGCTTGGGCGCGCATCGTCGAGCGGCAAGACCTCGGTCCGAAGCCAGACGTCGAACGCGTCGACGCTCGCGCACGGTACCTCCTTCTCGGCCTTCTTCATCTCTCGTTCCGTCTGGTCTTCTTGAACCCGTTGATCTGTTGTATCCTCGCGTTGGTCGTTTTCTGCGGCATCGCGATCTTCCTTCTCGCTTGCCTCTATCAACGACAAGATCGCCTCCTCCTCTCCTTGTGGTGCCACCTCGATGTCCATTCGATCTTTTTCGCTTTCCTCTTTTCGCTCTTCGTTCTCCTCGGTCGTCTTCTCTTCGATCGTGTGCTCGTTCTGCGTTCCTTCACCTGTGCTTTCTTGCTTCCCGTATTCCTCTTCTAGTTTCTCTTCGTCTGCCTTCTTTTCCTTGTCGTTGATCGTCGTGTTGGGCGTCTCTACCGTGATCTCACCAAGTGCCGCCACGATCTCCTCTTGGGCCTTGTCCGCTTCTCGCACAGACCCGGCTCGGTGTTCGCTGTTGTCCTCGAGGTCACCATCGAGTGCGATCGGCTGCTCGACAGTTACGTTATCGGCCTCCGTACGACTTGCTTCCGCCTCGGCGCTGCAGTCCACAGCTTCGATGCTAATGGTCGGCGCAGGCTGGGTCGTGCTCTCTTCCTCCTCTATGCTCTCGCAACTCTTTTCGTGATTCGGAAGATCCGTCGCGGGTTCGATCTCCACCCGCAGCTCGAGTTCCGCGCCCAGTTCCAACATCTCGACGTTCGGCGTTCCTTCTACTTCGCTCTCGCTCGGCCGATCTTGAATAGCAGCCTGTGACTCCGGATGCAGCGCTTCCTCCTTCAATTCCTCCGCCGTGCCGATCGCAAGTTCGACCTCCATCCGCAGCTCGAGTTCCGCGCTCGGTTCCGACATATCGACGGCAGGCTCGTTCGGCGTTCCTGCTACCTCGCTCGCGCTCAGCCGATCTTGTACGGAAGGCTGCGACTCCGGAGGCAGCGCTTCCTCCACGACCTCAGTCGCCATCGGTTGGACCGCTGCTAGCACTTCGCAGATGAGTGGTTCCAAGGACGTTGTTTCGGGTACGAGGCACGCCGTCGGAGGCCCGGCGAGTGTGCTGCCGCAAGCTTCGAGGAGTACAGATGCCACCGACACCGGTTCGCTTGCCTGGAGCCCACAAGGCGCCTTGCCCTCGGTCGATAAGCAGGTGGCTGTCGGTTCACGATGCGCCGACCCTTCACTCGATTGCATCGCCTCTGGTTTCACGCGTTCGGAAGGCTGCCCGGCAGGTTCGTCCAGGGCTCGTTCCTCGACATACGGAAGGGGCTCTATTGGCTCTGGCAACGCGACTTGACACGTTCGGTCTTCGGTCGGCACGAAGTGCTCCGCTGCTGTCGATTTGCTCGGTCCGGCGGGTTCGGGAAGTGCTGCCGACCATTGAACGCAAGCGTCCGACGGCGTCGGGATCAGTTCTTGCGGTTCTGCAAGCAACTCGACCTCGATACAAGCGACCACTCCTCCGGGGTTCGAAGGGCTTGCTGGCGCGGTAGGTTCGACATGGCCGAGTTCCTTCGCTCTCGCTTCGGCAAACTCGCCGTCGACACGAGCTACCAGTGCGCCGGCCTTCGAAGGGCTGGCTGGCGCGGAAGGCACTCGTGGTTGGACACGGCCGAGTTCCTTCGGTACTTCGACGACGCAAGACGCCTCGACGGAAAGGGGCTCGGGAGCTGGTTCGCTCGGCTCCGTCGGTGCAGTTAGCATCTGAGCCTCGGCAGGGTTCGGCCATTCGTCCGGGGCTTCCTCGCTTCTCGTCTGCTCTTCGGGGTCGCTTGGCGTGCTCCGGTCCTCGTCGCTGTCCTCGTCGGAAGTGCTAAGCCCTTCGTCCCGTTCGCGTACCGTGTCGAGCGCTGGATCGCAGCCAACGTCGTGCGCCGACTTCTCTTCGGCATTGTTCGACAGATCTTCGCGCGGTGAGGTACGCCCTTGCGGCTCACTAGGAGCTTCCTCACTGGGAGGTTCGAGAGAGCCTTCCGCCAGCTTCGATACCTGTTTGAGCTCACTTCTTAGTAGCGAAACAGAGAAGGGCATGGCGCGAGGTACCTTGCTGCTTGGATCCGGGACCGTGCTGATCGTTCGAATGTGAGCTGTCGCTTCTACTCTAAGTTCATTCTCGAGGCACAGACTCGGCGTGGGGCGAGCGTCTACAATCGGGCGCGTTGGCGGCGAGAAGACGAGGCCCGAACCGCCGAGAGATACTGCCGCAGGGCGAGGTGGCAGGCAGAACGAAGGTCTTGAAGGCAGCGGCCTTGGCGGGATGAAGGACGGCGCGGCGAAGAACCGTGAAAGAACAGGCCTATCTCCATTGGTGCTCGTACCGACCGCAGGCGTTGGGATGGTTGCCGGCTCAGCAGCAGCTACGTCTCTACGAATGCCTGCGGCAGCCGACCAACTGGTTGACGATGTGTTGCTGCCGAACGAAGGAAAGAAGCGGAAAGGAAAGCCTCGGGGTGGGCTGCGGCTACGCGCTTGGTCTGGCTGGGCGGTCTGTGTGGTTGTACACGGTAAGTCTCTCTCTCTCTACACGAACCGAGACGCGAAGTCCTACTTCGGAAAAACGAGTGTACGTACTCCGTCCACTGCTGGATCGATTTCGCTCGGGCGCAACATGAATGGCTTCACAGGTGAGGGTCTATCGTTCTGCATCGCCTTGCGTCCGTGTCTCCTACTTGTGGGCTCGCTGTCTGGCAAAAGGGTCGTAAAAGAAAGGACTCTCGGGCAGGCAAAACTGTAATCTCTTTTGCGGCACTTTTGCCAGACAGGCCACGTCTCCAGCTTCGATCTTCCTCTACTCGACACGATGCGACTCAAGTTTCTGAGCAGAGGTACGCGCCTCGCCCCTAGCGTAGCCAGCTTCTTGCCTCACCTTCGCGTTGTGCAGACTTCTTTGCCCTCAAGTCGAACGAGCATGCGTGCAGCCTGGCTCTGATAGCCGCTCTACCAGTACCCCGCGTAGATGCAGACCAGGACCCCTCATGGTATGCTTTACGAGAACCTTGGTAATGCTACGCTGTGCTGTTGTCCAACCGTCCTTTATGTGTAGGGACTACTTGCGCTACGTCAAAGTCCCTCTAGACGAAGATCAGCTTCATGGGAAGCTCGAGTGGGAGGTGGAGAGCTGTCTAGAGGCCTCTACTTCGGCGTTTCCTCAGGACATCTCGAGCTTTTTCTCTCCCGTTCCGGTCTATCGCGACCAACACAAGCTTGGTGATGAAAAGCCGCTGTTGGATTCACGTACTGTCGGCCGCACGCGACACATCGACATCGAGTGCGTCGAGCTTCCATTCTCGACCGTTTCACAGATCTGCTACTTCGACCCGAGACTCGCTAGATCCCTACTACATAGCTTCACTTCCGGACAGCCGGAGAAAGAGCTTCTGGCGTTCAAGAGCATTTATCCGGATGAGTACGAACTCGGCTTTCTCGCTCCTTGCTCCTTGGCCACTCTGACCTTCTCCAAAGAGTTCTGCACTATTTGGAGCCGCAGGTCGGGACCTCAGCAGACGTGGCAACCGTGGATTCTGGACTACTTCGGGAGAGCTTCTCGTGTCGCGCCTCACGCGGACCGGAGCTTCTAGAACCGAGCCACCTGGCCTCCAGCCTTGCCGAGCAAAGCTCTTTTCTGGAAAGCGTGTCGTCCGCGTGCGGTAGCGATTATGTGGACACGGCCCTCGATATGGCGCTTCCAGACCTACTGGGTACCTTATGCCTTTTTGCTCCGCTACATGAGTTAATGACTAAGCTGTCTCGCGAACAGGGTTATGCGTGTGGAAGAACGAGCCGCCTCGACCGCACGATGACCTTCCTGCGAAGAACTCGCCAGTGTCATTCGAGACTGCGGAGGACGACGTTACTGAAACACAAGATGAAGGTGCATGGCGCATCCCAGGCTGCGATGTAGAATCTCGAGTTAACCTTGACTTGGTTACCAGTGCCGCTGCTATATCTGGAAGCTCCTGCCATTCTACTAGCACCGAGGCACGCACGACACACCAGTGCTCAGCCCTCCATGCGACTGCACACGACACCCGAAATGCTCGCTCCGGAGTTGCCTCTGGGCCTTTCGAGCGAGCAAGAGATGATCGGCCTAGCCGAAAAGTTCTGGAGCGGGCAAATACGCTTTCTCAACGATGCGGTCAGCAGCTTGCCAGTCCCACGGATGAACGATGCGAAGGTGCGCACTCGTACTTGGTTCGTTTGATTCTCTTGAGTGTACGTATGACCGACTCGTGCGCTGCAGGCCACACACGGAAGCTATCTTGATACCTTCCTACGGGTCGTTAGTAGCTCAAAGCCCGTTGAAACACTCGAGCTTCGGCTTCCGCCCTTGTGGAATGAAATTCCTTGCGGATTATCGAGCTCGCTTATGCAACCGCCAGTGGTGCATACTCTCCGCAATCACGCGCTCAACCCTCTGCAGTGGGAAGATTTTTCGCTTGAGGAAGCATTAGGTGCGCCATTGTGTCTCGCCACACCTTTTCGTGTAGTATTCTCACATTGATCAATCTACGTCAGCGAGGCAAGAGGAAGAGCCGGAGCTCATATCGAACCTCATCTTCTTGGATGACGAGGTCTTCTCCAACTTCGGAGAGGTAACCGCCACCACCGATGCGTCCTGTAGAGAATTCCGCTAATTGTTGTGGCAGGAGCTGGTCTTCATTCGGCAAGCAAAGAAAGACTGCACTTTCGACGATCGAGCGGATAGCACAGGTTCGCGCTTTCTCGGATCGTTTTCCGTCCATGTGTGATGTGTCAAGTATCACACTTCGCGCATTGTAATCTATCTCTCTTCCACAGGTCTCCTCTACAGATACTTGTCAATGTTAGAATCATTACCTCCACCGAGCGAGTTCGCGGCCATTGTAGATGAGCTAGCGGAGCAGCCAGCAGATCAGCCGTGCCTCGACCAATGCGTCAAGGAAGTAAGATGCCCGCCAGCCCATACTCACAACCTCTGTACTGATAGCGTTTATTTCAGGACGCCTTTTTGGAGCAACGACTACCCGCTGAAACGCGTCGCCTCCGCTCTGAGAATCCAGCGGGGCGAGATCCGTCCCATAGCTTCACTTCCATTACGGTACGGGTGTTTCTTCCGTTGTTAGTGCTGGTGCCAACTAATTGTGCGATAGGATTCCATCGATGACTACATGAGGATCCGAGGGAAAGGTAAACGTGCCTGTAGCTCATGTGGCCTTCCCTTGGCACTCACAAGAACCTTGCAGCTCTTCCTGAGGTGCACCGCTACGTTTCCGATATGTGGGCCAGTGACTATCGGCTGGAGATACCTCGCGGCGCTCCTTTCCTCGACTATCAGGTGCGGTTGTAAGCGCGCTCTTTGCTGGAGTTTATCTGACTGTGGTTCGGTGTCAGGTGGTGTTGGCCGACCAGATCAGAAGGCGCAACAGCCTGCTAGTCCTTCCTCCGAGCGTTCCTTTTCATCCCGTGGCAGCTCTGCTCGCCTTCAACTACCTCTCGTTTCCCGGCACCAAGCTCTTGTGGTTAAGCTGCTCAACAGCCAACCTAAAAGCCGCGCTGCAATATCACAAGTCGCTGATCCAGGGGCATGCGAACTACGGCGTATTGGGCGTCGAAGAGCTAGACACCGTCAAAGTAGGTGAGAGCGCCTTCGTCTTCGCAGATGCGCGCTCCTTTGCCACGGACACGGCAGATCGCTTGTACGTACACCCTAGCCCTCAACTTACGACATTAGCTCACGCGATCGGCAGAGCACTGTTCGAGAACCTGGCGTGCGTTTTCTTCGACTGCACCGGCGAGGACGCTTGGCTCGATGCTTATCGCCCGGTCATCAAGCACACACTCGGCAACATTCCTGGATGGAAGCGGCTCGCTCTGTCTTCTTCTCCGAGCACTGCTACGAAGCAAGTTTCCGCTCTCGTGACGACGCTACCACTTGAGCAGATCGTGTGCCGGGCACTCGACGACCAGGACATAGCGCGCCATGTGCAGGCAAAGCACACTTGGCAGGTCGCTCTTTCAGGT